>BRDA01038810.1:0-29841 GCA_036984385.1 Crenuchus spilurus
CGTCAAGGACAGAAAGGAAGACGCAGCAGTAAAAGGTGAGTACGCAGCAGTTTGGAGAGAAAACGAAAGTAAAAACAAAAACAATGCATCGACTATTAAAATTTAATGACTTTAATGAATAGGAGTTTGGCCACTGAATGCAATGTGGAGAAATGTTGCTAACCAGATCCAGGCAGCTGTGTGAAGTTTTTGTATGGCTGAGTTCAGGGACACAGTTCATTATCATGTAAATTTGGGGGTAGAAGAAAGAAGATAAAATTAAATACTTAAAGAGAAGATAGCTTTATGGAATTGATGGCAGTCAAATGCTGATGCAGATTACCATCAATTCATGACCCACAAGTCAGTAGTGGTCCATGTGTTAAAGCCTGCCATGTGCAACCAGCTATATGCTGAGCTTGAGACACCAAGAATTGCAACAAGATATACTAAGCAATAGCTCTCCATCAGTCAACACATGATATTGGTCTGGTCAAATACATCAAGGGCAACCAATCAACAGATTCAATGAGGCATGGCCACCATCTGAAAGTGCTGGAATGAACATTTATCTGGGATCTAGAACCCAATCAGACCACTGACCCCATTCCTGCACATGACCCACCCATCAAAAATCTGATGTAGATGCAGCAGTCAAGAAGATGAAGAAATGGGGAAATGACGCCCTAAGAACATTCCAACACCACAAAGTACCATTACTGCCTACTTGGATGATGTCAAACTCTTCTAGACCAACATCACCAGTACCATCTAATTTCAGGTTTGCAATTCACTGCTCTTACCCATCATTCCTGACATACACCAAGACTTAGTTCTGTCACCAAACCTACTTGTCCTAGGCGCAGACACAGTCAGTTATGACCTTCAAGTCCCCACTCTTCAAGAAGACCAAATACATGGAGTGTGCCCCTGAGACCAATGGCACCATTATGGTAAAGTGAAATTCTGAAGAAGGTTGTGGTGTTCAAATACAGATCTGCTGGACTGTCATCAGTTCTTATTATTCTTGACCTTTCTGCAGTCTTTGGCATGGCCTCTTAAACAAAATCAGTTCCAGTACTCCGACCAGCCTGCTTTCAAACCCACACACTCCACTGGAACTGCCCTGAAAGCTATGACTAAGAATCTCAAGACAGCTAGATCTGCTGGACTGTCATCAGTTCTTATCCTTCTTTATCTTTCTGCAACCTTAGACATGGTCAACCATGAGATCCTGTCCATACTCCAACCTTGGGATCACTGACTCTGTATGGAAGTGGTTCATATTAGGGATGAGCGAGTACACCACTATCTGTATCTGTATCTGTTCAACCATCTAAATGATTTGTATCCATATCTCGAAGTGGTCATGGCCTAAACCGGGACTGTGCGTGGTTTAACCGGAAGTGGGTGGGGCTTAAATCTGTACATAATTTTAAGTCTGAAATTTATATGAATTGATCAGAAGTTGATATATGTATTGTTTATTTGAAAACTGTTTACAGAACAGCCTCAGAGTTGCGATTCAAATAAATGTTTTTGATCACAAAGTAAGAGAACTATTTACAGTTTTTTTAATAAACTCAGATCATGAATATTTTTAAGTGCATGAATGAATACAACTCATGCAATAGGAAATTATGAACTACTAAGTATGCATGAACAAGAGTTGTCATACTCAACACAACTTCCTTTTTTATTTTTTTTTTATTTAATTTTACGATAAAACTGATTTTTTTCCTTTCAATTATTTATTTATTTTTACCAAACGTTCTTGACATTTTTTCCACACAAAGTTGATTAAGGTGTGTGAGTGTGGAGGGAGGGTTGGATGCTTTGTGTGACTGGCCAATCACAGATCATGAAGACAGTAAATTACCCCATGGGTGTTTTCCTTCAGGACAAGCACGGATATTAACGAGTTTTACTTTTCTCTTGCTCGTTACTCATCAACAATGCTTTATCCATACCCGATACTCGTCTGAAATGAGTATCCAGCTCATCTTTAGTTGATATCATATTTAGAGAGATGTTCCTACCCAGTAATATGCAGAGTGTCCATATCCACTCCATGTAGGCTCTCCACCTATGTTCCACAAGTCTCGGTAATGGGACATTTTCTTTTTTTTTTAATTTTCTTTCTTTTGACTCGGCATGACCAGCCATCTTTCAAGATATGGTACACTAGCATCAATACTCGTCTCTGTCCTAGCACCCAGGTGGTGAACAAACTCCCATGGGCACAAACTCAAACAGCGAGTCCCTCACAGTCTTCAAACACATACAGAAGACTCATCTCTTTGTCAAGCATTTAAGCTCTATGCAATACATCTTAAGATGCAATGCTAGGGCACATCATCAGTGATGTTACCTGAGGTCATTGGGTGTTTGGGGTCTTTCAAACATCAGACACCCTTGCTCAGGTGACCCAGCCAAGGTTGATCAAGCCTCAGCTTGTGCCCTGGCAGCACTCAGCCACGGATCTGCCCTCTTTAACCAAAGCCACCTAGAGGCTTTGTCTGCTGCCTCTGTGCTGTTGTAGATGGCCCACTTCTTTCTCTCCCCTGTGATGCTGAGTGCAGCATAAGCTCTGCAGAGAGACTGGCCTGCAAAGCCTCTGCACCCAACCTCTACAGGTAGGCACCTAGCCTTCCAGCCTTTTTCATGGCAGTTGTTGACTAGACAGTCATACTTCCCCTTCTTCCACTCAAAGGCCTCCTCCATGCAATCTTCCCAAGGCACTGTGAGCTCCAGCATGACAATATTCTTTGTTGTCACTGACACCAGATCTATGTCAGGCCTGAGTGTGGTGTTGACAACATGCTGTGGGAACTTAAGCTTTCTGCCCACATCCATTGTCAGCTGCCAGTCCTGAGCAGTGTAGAGAAGCTCTGCTGTTGCTCTAGATGTTACTTTTGGTATCTCCCCAGCTCTGATGAAGTTGATGGTGTTCTTCTTTGGTTTTAACCTCCTATAGGCGATGATAGCACTGCTGATACTATCTGCAATGGTCTTAAGCACCTGGTCATGTCGCCATCGGTATCGGCCTTCCCCCAGTGCTTTTGGACAGCAACTCAATATATGCTCAAGGGTCCCCTTTCTCTGGCAGAGGAGGCATGCTGGTGTATCCACCAAGCCCCAGCAGTGCAGGTTGGATGGGCTGGGAAGGACATCGTAGACTGCTTGGACAAGAAACTTAATATGGTGTGGCTCTGCCCACCATAGTTCAGCCCATGTGATTTTTCTTTCCACCACTTATTCCCATCTAGTCCAGGCACCCTGCTGTCTCATTCCCGTGGCTCTGGTGGACCTCTCTTCTTCAATGACTGCTCTCATCTCATTCTGGACCAGTTTCCTCCATTCCTTCCCCCTTGCTTTATCAAACTGTGGGGGTGGGATGGTTCCTAGTCCAGCCCTACCTCTGGCTACTGTTCCCACCAGGACTCTATGGCACAGTCGTGACTCTGTCTGTTCCACTGCAGACTCTGCGCTCCACTTCCTACCAGTTTTCACTGCTACTTTAGCTGCAGACACTTTGGGGTCTGATGACTCATGGAGTTGCAGCACTTTCCTTGCACGCAAGACTTTAAACTCCCCTTCAACAGATCTTAAGGGGAATGTAAGCATGCCAGTGTTTCCATAGAGGGCAATGTTGCTCAGACTCCTTGGCAGTCCTAACCATCTCCTTAGGTAGTGGCTCACTCTCCTTTCCAACTCTGAGATGGTAGTAATTGGAAACTCATAGAGTAACAGTGGCCACAGTATCCTTGGAAGAATTCCATGTTGGTAAATTCATGCCTTGAATTTTCCCAGAAGGCCAGACTTCACCCATACTTCCAGCTCATCACAGGTGTTCTTGATGGAGGCTGTGTCCCTGAGAGTACTGTCAAAGAACTTCCCCAAGCTCTTCACCGGCTTCTCAGAGATGGTGGGGATTGGTGTTCCTGCAATGAAGAAACGGAACTTTTCTACCACTCTGCCCTTTTTCAAGACTAATGATCTTGATTTTGTAGGCTTGAGTGACATCCTGGCCCATCCCATCAGCTGCTCTAGCCCTGTCAGTATCCATCTCCCTCCTGGGACTGATTCGGTGGTCACTGTCAGGTCATCCATAAAGGCACGGATTGGTGGTTGACGGATACCAGACTTGGACTTGGGACCTCTGCATTCTGGCTCAGCTGGTTTCACCAACATGTTCATTGTCAGAGTAAACAGGATGACTGAGATGGTGCAGCCAGTTATAATTCCCATCTCCAATCTGTGCCACTCTGATGTTACTGAATTTGCAGAGACTCTCAGGCTGAAATCACTGTAATAATCTGATATTAAGTCTCTTACAGCAGCTGGAACATGGTGCCTCTCCATTGTCTCGAATACCAGCTTGTGTGGCATTGAACTGTAGGCATTGGCCAGATCTAGCCACAGCACCACTAGATCCCCCTTGTTTTTCCGTGCCTCTCTGAGAAGCTGTGATACCACACCTGTGTACTCTAAACACCCTGGTATCCCGGGAATGCCGCCTTTCTGCACCGAGGTGTCAATGTATTCATTCTTGAGAAAGAACACTGACAGTTGCTTAGATAAAATGCTGAAGAAAATCTTACCTTCAACCCTGTGCAGCGAGATTATATGAAACTGGCTGATGTTCTTGGAGTCCTCCTCTTTGGGAATCCACACACCCTCTGCAAATCGCCACTGATGCACTATTTTCCTCCTTCTCCAGATGACCTTTAGAATCCTCCACAGCTGGAGTAGAAGCTTGGGACAGTGCTTATAGATCTTATAGGAAGTTCCACATGGCCCTGGTGCTGACCTGGACCTTGCTTTCTGCACCACTTCCTGAACTTCTCCCAGGTGTGGCTCCCTCATCTCAAAGGCGTCAATAGGCTCCGGTGGTATTATTACAATTTTGCACTGCCCTAGTTCTTGATCTCGGATGGAGTCACTAAAAGTGGTGTGGAGATATTGGTCAACTTCCTCCTTTGAACAAGCAAGGCGTCCGCTTTGCCTCTGTCTTATGAGCTCCTTCACAAAGCCAAAGGGGTTATTAATGAAAGCAACCCACTTCCTAGCCCTCTCCCTCCTCCGTCTCCTGTGTTGTTCAGCTCTGTGCAGGATTATGAGCCTCTTCCTAAGCATAAGCCAGTACTAGTTTGAAACACTTATTTTAATGCATTGAAACACTTTTATATTTTGTATAAATGTGTGTCTTTCATTTTTTCTACATATTAGTAATGGATCTGTTCTAAACATGTCTGAACTGAAGACCACTCTAACCTGTCTGTACTAGCTGGAATAATTCTCTTAATGGAAACAAAGCACTTTTGTGGATAAGAGCATCTGCCAAATGTCATAAACATAAATATATTGGGGTGCAAACACTATAGATTCATTTTCTTTTTCATATGGTCATTAAATTGGAGTCTGATTTCCATAGGGGGTCTAAATTATTTGGACAACTTGTCCGAGGCAGCAGTATCATGCCAGATCACTGGTTCTCACAAGCAAGCTTTGGACACAGTAAAGATTCAGACACTCAAATGGAGTCTGGGGCTCATGCAATGTGACCAGGTCATTAAACAAAGACATCACAATTTGGGCTTCTTTATGCCTGTCAATCATGGCTTTAATAGCACAGCCTATGTGCAACCCTTTCATAGCCACAGTTTCCTGTTTTATAATGATTGCCTCCAGCATGATTGCAGCTCTGTGGTTCTAGATTACCAGTAGTTTCCTTTCTAAAACACAAATTTTGAGTGAGATCTTTAAAAACTTTATGCTTGTGAGTAAACATGTAGCGAGGATTACTGTGTGTGAGGTGTGTTATTCAGTACCTTGTCACTTCTTGTGCTTTTCCAACTCTCTTTGTTTCTTTGTTCCTTCCCAGATTCAGCTACAAATAAAACATATTAAAGCTCAGATAAAACATGTCAGAGCTACCTGTAGTAGTGATCTTTCATTTTTATAGTTTACAGCCATGCTGTGTCCTAAACCACATTCACTAGTCTGTACAACCTTCATTAACATCTAGAAGATGTTTGTGTGGGTTGAGAGAATTTCTGGTGATTTTTACAAATACCTCAGGTTAATTGGGTGACTCTTGTGCTCTAATGTCTGTTAGCAATGTTAGCCTCACATCTCAATATGAAAAGAAGGACCCCCAAACATGTCATGGGTGACTGACTACACCTGAAAGTGAAACAAATGTGTAGATACCTTTGGTTGTCCTGCTGCAGATACAGTACACACAGGTGGAGGAGAGGACTGAAGACAGGAGAACAGACACACTAATAACAGTGATCAGCAACTTCCAGTCCTCTCTACAGTCTGATACAGGAGGGGTGGAGGTGGAAGTATTCAGGTCTGAAATTGAGAAAGTGAAGCTGTATTATCATTTTTTATCCAATTTTCCACAGTGTGGTAGTAGCCAATCGACCTACCCATCCACTTGGACTCTTCCAATCACTTGTAATGTCTGAGTCTAGGAGGATGAAGATTAGCATAGCCCTCCTCCAAAGCATGTGAAGTCAGCCTCCACCTTTTTTTAAACTTCTGCTTATACATCCCCAACTCTGATACATCAGCTAACAGACACCGGAGTCATCAGACATTGCATGGTGGTAGTGATTTTTCCACCAAGAATGAACATGGCCAATTTTGCTCTCTTGGGCTCTGGCTGTCCCTGATAATATCTTCTCTGGTTCAGCTCATCAACTAGTTACAATCTCCTCATTAGGTTTATGTTGGTTTGGGTGAGTTCAGTAGTTTCTGTTTGCACTGATATTCCAAAAAGTAACCTGCATTATCACTTTTGATTACAAAATCACAACAATCAGAGACTGTACTCACCATACAGAGAGAGTCGAGTGCTTCCGTTTCCATAATTATAAACATCTTCAGAAACTATAAGTCCACTTTCATCTTTGGTGACCTTTGTCTCACATATAGCACAGTAGTACAGGCCCAGGTCTGATTCAGTGATGTTCCTCACCAGAAGATCATGAGTTTGGAAGGAGGCATTCCACACAATGGAGTAACGGGAAAAAGCATTACTCAAATATTTAAAATAATCTTTTGATGAAATTATGAGAGGAGGCTGATGTTCATGTGAACAGTTTCTAAACCAAACTGTATGAAATCCACTCTTCCAAACACAGTCGCTGTAGATAGTGACGTTGTCTCCTGGTCTGACTCTCATCTCCTCTTCTCCTCCAGAGATCCTGGAGACCAGAACACCTGAAACACAGCAGTCACACTTTAGATTAGAGGAGGAGCAGCTCTCACACCTTTAAGATGTAAACGTTTGGTCTATAAGAGGACAAAATGAACAGATATATGAGTTTACTTACACATCAGAGTGACGAGACTGACTCTTGATCTCTCCATCTCAGAGACTGCTGCTAGCTGGGTGATGGTGCAGAAGGTCTTTGAAGCGGAAGTCTTTGCTGTGCTCTGATTGGTCCACATCAGTGGAAAATTTCTATCTACATGATCAGTTCTGCGTCACGTAACCACAAGTGAAAACAACAAGAGATAAACTCAGGCTTACTGATCACCTTCCTGTTAAGAACCTTTGATGACATGATGTCCATGTGAATGGAATATTTTTCTCATCTAAATATGTTACTGTGGTAAGTTAATGTCCTGTTTCCATTAAACTTTTTGAGACAATACAATACAAACAAAGTCCATAAGTCCAGTTTATTGACAGTGATAAACAAAAGGAAAAGTATCTGCAAAGACCTTAAAAGTGTACTTAAAAATTTTTGGCTACATTATACAGCAATACTGACAACACTGACTGTCAGTAGGAACAATGTGTCTTTATACAATCAGCACTGATGATCAAGATATGCTGTCAAAACAAAAATGAGTGTTGCATGTTTAAGGTGGTAGTAACTTCAGATTTTTGCAGATGTTCATGATAGGCTAAATGGACTGATGTCATTTAGGCACCGAAGGTCAGAGTGTGAAGGAAGAAGCTGAATTTGCAGGTGTGTGGAATCATACAGTCATACAGGGCTACCAGCAGTGGTAACAATCCCAGTCTACAAACAATTGTTGTCCAGGGAGCTGATGTACAACAGTATTACAGTATAGAGTGTAGAGCCTACCGAGCTGATTGGCTGAATTTTGGGTACATGTTGTACACAGGTTCTACGTCAATCTATTACACTGAACAGGTCTGAAACTGAGGCCTAGTCAATGTAAAGCAGATCTTCAGACCGTCACTAACAGCAGTCAGGTTGCAGGGCCTCACTGTGGATTTCCTGTTGTAGAGAGGAAGAATATGAAGGCTTGAACTGTTTGTAGCCCAGGGAAGACCTAGGACATTCTGGAGAGCTGACATCTCACCACTGGCCTGATAATGTCTTAGAATCCTTCCATATGAGCTAGAAGAAGTGGCTGAGAAGAGGGACATCAGGTCCACTTTGCTTGGGTTGTTACCCACGTGACCCAGACACAGATTAACAGAAGATGGATGGAAGAAAGTCCCATCAGCAATATCTCAATTTCCAGAAAGTTCTGCTTTGTTGCTAACCACTCTGCTTCCTTGAGTTTGCAAAAGTGGTTTTGTACAATTGATCAGTGATGATGGTGCCATCTGCTGTCTTGGAGGGCATTGAGCTGAACAGTATGAGCTTCTACTACTTGTTGCCCTTGACTTTATTTCAGTCTTTAAATGTATCACTCTAAAGACTGCCCCCTTACTGGGTTAACCAGACCTTTTACTGACCTTTTCAACTTGTTGTTTCTTCCGTTTCATTGTATAAAACACAACATTGAAGACAGAGGCTTCACAGATCTTGCTTCATGCAAAGTTTGATATATAATAATCCTTTATCATTGGTGACAGGAAGCTGTTGGGTGAATGGATGACTATTCCCAGTTAGGCAGTGACCCTGAGGTGTTTTAGAAGCTGATCCACTCATACCAGAACACACAACCATTATGTCAGTGTCACAGAGAATAATTCACCAAAAGACGAGTGTTTCATGTCTCCAAATTAGCCCTAAAGTTGATCTAGTCTCAGATGCAGATATGAAACAGCCTTGTCTCAGACTCATAGTACTAGTCTCAGTCTTGTCTTGATCTGGACTGAGATGCTAAACTGTGTAGACATCACTGAATTTAAAAACAGGACATATGTATGTGAAATGACTCGGCACTCTACATTTCAGCTTCTTTCATTTAGTCTGTCAGTTTACTTTCTTTTGAGAGCTACACATGCTCAAGAACACTTCAGCTACACTGGGAACAAACTGTGTGCTATCAGTTTGATACCTGAAAACTGTGGTTTTAACCAAAATGATCCCAAACATGACATCACGCTTGTCAAACCACTGGGGTCTCCTTGGATCAGATGACTGGAAAATGATGGAGGTGGAGCAGAAAGAGGAATCAGACATGAGGCTGTCAAATCAGAAAATGAGCGAATCTTAGGAAAGACCTGCCATGCTTCTTCATCTCAAATGCCAGACTACTCACCAACAAGACTGAGGAGATGAAACTTATAATGTTCTACATTAAATGTTGCATGGACATGGTCACCACCTGGAAGTTAATCTGTGCTTCCAAGCCTGTAATGCTGCAATTTGGTTTGCTGACTTGCAGCAATATAACACAGCAAGGGCAAAATTGACAAAGGACTTCATGGATGCTAGAATAGAAGCACAAGAATTAATATTGCTTTGTAGTTCTAACCACTGCCAGGCATGGCAGGGATTTGAAGTGTCACCATCAGGCAAAATGAAAACAGGAGTCTATCTAGAAACAGTGCTTTATAGGCAGCTCAAACAGTTATTTGGCCACTTCAAGGAGAGAAAAAAGTAGAGGTCATTGACCCTGTCAACAAAACCCAGGTATTTTAAATTCAGTCTGGTTGTGTACTGTTTACATACACTGTGTAAAACAAATGCATAAAAAGCTGCAGGCAGGGTCCTCAAAAACTGTGGTAAGGAGTTGGGTAAAGTTTTTTCTAACATCTTCTGTCCCTACCTGCTTAGCCTTCTGGAGTCGTGAGAATATTTCAGACATTTTACAAATTACACCCATCTAAAATTATCTTTTTCCAAAGTCTTATACAGGCTTTTGTTCAGCACAAACTCAGCAACAACAGTGTCAAAACAGTAAGAGTGTCATAAACCCTCAGCACAGGAGTTCCACAGGGCTGTGTACTGAGCCCACCTTTATACTCACAATTGTATTCTAGCTCACAACTCCACCACAATCAAGATGACACAACCATGGTAGAGCTAATGGCCAATGGCAATGAATCTGCCTACAGAGTTAAGATGCAGAGGTAAAGTGAACAATCTAACTCAACACCAATAAAACAAATAACTCAAAATTGACTTCAGATTTATTCATTACTACACATTAATGAGGACAAAATTTGGAGAGAGTGTCCAGGCTCAAATTCTTGGGCACTTACATCTCAGAAAACCTCTCATTTACAACAAACAACAGTATGGCTGTACTTCCTGAGATATCTCAGGAAAGTAAATATGATACAAAAGCTCCTGTTATCTTTCTACTGTTCCATCAAAAGTATCAATACATATGGCATCCTAGTTTGGTACAGTATCAAACCTGCAGTGGAAGAAAGTCTCCAAACAGTCTGAACATCATTAAACAACAGGTACCTGCCCTGAATGGTATCTTATTTGCTGCAGAAGATACATAACGTAAAACATCTTCTGCACTTATTTGAGCTGTTGTCCTCCTGAAAGTGCTACAGGTCTAACAAAATTTACACTAGAAGATTTGAACAGTTTATACCCAAAAGCCATTAAAACAAACTCCACAAACACACTGAGCCTTAAAATGTGCAATATTTTTTTCTATTAGATTAAGAGTCACCTTTTTGGTTGGTGGGACCGGCAACCTTCCGATCACAAGACCAAATCCTTACTACCAAGCCATGGCTGCCCAGTTCATTGTCCCTGATTTTTAAATTGTGTTGTATATCTGTAAAAAAAATATTTTGTTGTATTAAGAACTCTTTCATGTATTTGGGATGCAGAGTAACAAAAGCTGCAGACTGTGCCAGTGAAGTCAAGACAAGAATGGGCATGTAGGTGATGGTCAAGTTCACAAAAGCAAGTCAATTAGTACCAACACCAAACTAAGACTGATGAAAGCCTTGGTCTGGCTTAGTAGCTACATATGGATGTGAAGCCTGGACACTGAAGAAAGAGGAAGAAAGACGTATTCAGGCTTTTGAGAACAAGTGCATCAGGAAGTTGCTGATCTCATGGATGAAGATGATGACCACTGAGCAAGTCTTTGAGATGCTAGAACTCAAAAGGAGTTACTGATGCACGTTAAATCCCGCAAGTTATGTTACTTCGGTCATGTGATGATGCATGCACATGAGAGCATTAAAGGAAGTGTTATGACTGGACTTGTGGAGGGAGTCAGAAGACGTGGAAGACCAAGAATAACCTGGATGGATAACATCAAGACATGGACTGGATTATCAGGTGCTAGCCTGCTACAAGCAACCAGAGACAGATGGCATTGGAGAGAAGTGACTCATCTGTGCAGCCTACCATCGCAAAGCGATGATGGTATGTGACATGACATGACATTAAGAACTCTGGACTTGGTCTACTTGAGGTCCAGGGTGGGTAAAAGAAGGAAAGAAGATGAGGATCTCAGTTCAACCTTTATTTAAACAATTGTATCAGTATGAAATGAATCATGTTATTGGGAAGACATTACAAACTACAAAGTCTAAATCAGCTTTAATAGAAATGATGAGCTTCAGAAGTTTACTGAATGTCTGATTAGTCTGATTAAACAATGTCATAAGATCACTGACTTCAGCCTGGATTAAATATAGATCCTACACAACTAGATTCCAACAAATGCTTAAAGAAAAAATGATGGAATTTTTAACCAAGTTCTAAAAAAAATACTGAAACTATTTCATCTCTGGCCAGATGGGAATTGGATCTCCACCCAAATGTCCAGAATTGTCTTCAGTCATCTTATGTTCCTCCAGTCTTAACCTCAGAATATGTACAGATATTATAGCTCTCAGCTATCTTCTCCTTCTTCAGCCGTGTCATCTTCTGACCGTTGTCTGGGACTTTTAAGGATGCATAACAAACATCATCTCCATCTTGTTGGACCTGTTGAAGAGATTTGTTCTTTAGATAACATATTGTAATGCATATGTACTGTAGAAACAGTAAACATGACTCACAGTGGTCATGTACCTCATTATATGATCTCATTCTCACACTCTGCCCTCGGTCTCCCCGGCAATCCATTACTATGGGTGGGAAGGACATAAAAAATGGTAATTACAATGACTTTCCAACACAAACGCAAATGCTCAAATTACTAGCAAACTATGTCCTGATACTACAACAGGGTTAAGATTAGACAAAAAAATGGCCCCATTCATATATAGCATTTTTTGAGATCCACTGTACTGTCTGAGTCTTCATGTCTAAGAGTGTTTTTACAGCAACTACATGTAATAAATACAAAATGTGGTTTGAAGAAGCCTTCAAATCATTTAACACTATCATTTATTTCAGGCTGCACAGCACTGAAGGGACATTATGTAGGTGTAGGTTTGTGCAACAACAGGATCAGCAGAACTCCTTGAGCAGGAGTGCTCAGTTTTATTTGAACTTAAAGTAAAAATCATCACTTATTTTGTTGCAGAATCAGAATCTTTAAATAGCAGCTCAAAATAGTCAAAAATGAACAAATTAAGTAGAAACTTTAAAGAGAATTTACTAGGGATGGAGCGAGTAGACCACTATCTGTATCTGTACCGGTATCTGTTCAAAACCATCTAAATTATCTGTATCCTTATTTGTACTGGGAGTGGGCGGGACCTAAACCGGAATTGGACGTGGTTAACCTGAAGTGGGTGGGGCTTAAATCTGTACTTTATTTCAAGTCTGAAATTGACATGGATTGATCAGCAGTTGCTACATGTATTGTTTATATGAAAACCATTTACAAAACAACCTCAAAATTGAGATTCAAATGAATGTTTTTGATCACAAAAGTAAGATAACTATTTACAGAACAAGTGTTTTTACAAACTCAGAACATTAATATTTTCAAGTGCATGAATGAATACAACTCATGCAGTAGGAAATTATGAACTACTAAGTATGCATAAACAAGAGTTGTCATACTCAACACAACTTCCTTTATTATTATTATTATTATTATTATTACTACTACTACTACTACTACTACTACTACTACTATTATTATTATTTACATTTTATGATCAAACTGATTTTTTTCTTTCAATTATTTATTTATTTTTACTACCTGCATTTTTTCCACACAAAGTTAAACACTGTTGCTTAACGTGTGTGTGGGTGTGTGTGTGTGTGTGTGTGTGTGTGTGTGACTGTATGAGAGGGAGTGAGAGTGCAGCACAGCTCTGGCAGAGACGTTTCTATGTAGAGAGGGATGGGCGCTCTGTGTGACTGGCCAATCACAGATCTTGAAGACAGTCAGTTACCCAATGAGGATTTTCCTTCAGCACAAGCACGGATATTGATGAGTTTTACTCATATCCTGATCATACTTGTCACAAATGCTTTATCTGTACCGGATACTTATCTGAAACAAGTATCTGGCTCAATCTTAGAATTTACTATGTCTTTGAACATCCAATATTCTGTTTAAATGTTTTACATGATGGTGAGTACCTTTAGTTTTGTGGTGGCAGTACATACAGGTGAAGATGAGAAGTGAGGAGAGGAGGACACACACAGAACAGACAGTAAGCAGCAGCTTCCAGACCTGACTATAATCTGATACAGGAGGGGAGGACGGAGTCCTGAGGATATCATCACCAGGGTCTGAAACAAGTGAATATTTAGGATTGCCTTTAATTACAGGTCGCTGAAGAAATTTCAACAACTTCTAGAGTAATATACAGTGTACTGGTTCTTAAGGTTTGCAGGTGTCCAGTATGTCTGATACAGTTATGTTTCCAAACATAAATGGGCTGAAGACGTAACCTTGAGGAACACCATTGCAGTGAAACTTCTGTATTTCTTTACTGAAAAATCTTCATCCAATCAAACTTTACCCATCTGCATCAAATCAAACTTCACCCATCTGCATCCAACCAAATGTCACCCTTCTCCATCCAACTAAACTCCTTCCTCCTGCATACCGTCGAACCTCACCCAATTGCACCAAGTCTAACATCATTCAAAACCTCATAAACATGTTCCACAAATGGTTCCTTGAGCAATGTTTTCATTTGTAAATAAGATTTGTGAGTGTGATGAACATTTTAAAGGTCTGAAGAACCTACATGGTTCTTTGCCAAGCTATGGTTCTTCCTAAAACATTTATATCAAGTGGAGATTCTTTCAACTTTAGAAAAGTTTACACAGCTCATTATCAACATGCGATTTTTAAAGAACCAGTCATTTAAAAGCTTCTTAATAGAAATATACACTATATGTCCAAATGTTTGTGGACAGCCTTTCTAATGAATACATTCACTTGCTTTAAGTTTTGACAGAGATGTACAAATGCACAGTTTGTCTAGTCCCTGTAGAGAAGTACTGCCAATAGAATATGACTAAACAAACCTACTGGCACCGTGTCTAATGTCAGGTGTGGTCAAGAGGGATATATTGGAGGGAGATACTGGATTGGACTTCCCTGCTCCATCCAGCAGTGCTCGAGAATGTAATAGAAATGCTTCCTTGAACAGCGCCTAAGCAAAACAACTGAGGAGGTGTCCCAATACTTTTGTTCCACAGATCTTTATATGGGACAATATTAACAAAACAGTACAAGCCAGTTGAGGTATTCTTCAGCTGTGGGTTAAAGAATTATAAATCGGAATCTTATGAGTTTTTTTTAAAGAATAGGTAGAACAATATCAGCAGTCTTACCAAGGAGGGAGATTCTGGTGTTTCTGTGTCCATATGAGTAAATATTCCCAGTAACTATCCGTCCTGTCTCATCTTTAATCATCGTCTTCTCGTGTATAGCACAGTAGTACAGGCCCAGGTCTGACTCAGTGACGTTGTTCACCAGCAGATCATGAGTTTGGCTGGAGGGATTCCAGACAAAAAAGTGACGTGGAAAAGTACCAGTCATCAAATCCTCATATGAAATACTTACATGAGGCTGATGTTGGTGTGAGGAGTTTCTAAACCAAACTGGAGTGGATCCCACCTTCCAAACACAGTCACTGTAGACTGTGACGTTGTCTCCTGGTTGGACTTGCATCTCCACTTCTGCTCCAGAGATGCTGGAGAGCAGAACTGCAACACAGATTCAGAAGTAAGACTATATCAAAGAAAGATGCTGCCAAGCTAATGGCATCAAAATGTCCCAATCTCTGCTAATCTCAAAATCTACTTACAGAAGAAAATGATGAGAGTGAGCCATGAACTTTCCATCACAGACTCTAGTGCAGAGTGCCTGGTGAGGGTCTTTGAAGCGGATGTCTGTGCTGAGGTCTCATTGGTCCACGTCAGTGGAACATTTCTGTGTTTGGTGATGTATTGACTACGAAAGTAAGTGTGGAAAAAATGTGAGATGTGCAGACTAAGCACATCCTTCCTGGTTGATTGGTTCTTGATTGTGTTTCTTACATTTTGGGGAGAGTTGGCTTGTCTGGTTGACTTGAGATGATGGAAGAATCACTGGATTTGAAAGCTTGTTTAACTCAAAACCACCAGGAAGATCTCCAGAAGCTTTATTAGGCCACTGGGTTCTTATCTACATTAGACATTGTCAACACTGTAGTTAAAGGGGGCAAAAGTCGTTTAAATGTGTAGAAATGCTAAACCTTAGTGCATCAGTAACTCAACTCGAGTTTGACCATTATTTACCTGGGACACAGTGGGAAGCCTTAGGTTAGAAAGTGTGTCTGATTTGAGCAGATCTGAGGTCAGTGTAAGGGTGACCTTGCTAGGAGTTTCCTGTTTTTGTGTGCCTGATGTCTATGAGCTTTGAAGTCTTGTGGTTTTATTGTGGGTGGGTAGGTGGGTCGTCAATGAACACTCTTCAGAAGTTGCTGCTAATGTTTCCATTATAGTCTAATGCATTTGCATGGCTGAAGCATTAAGATGTATCTCCAAACTGGCAACTTTACAGAAAACAGATGTCATGGTTGATGGCTGGAACAAAGTGAGGAATCATATAAACATGCAAATAAGGAGTTTAATAAAGTGAAACAAACAAACAAACAAACTACTAAACAATAACATATAACACACTTGTGGGTAGTACTGAGAAGATATTAAAGACAATGAGAAATGACAATGACCGAGGGCAAACAGAGACACCAAAGGGCTTAAATAAGGAACACATAAGACAGGCATAACAGGGGCAGGACAAGGGCGGAGACTAAACACACAAGCACATAGACAAGGAAAGGAGAGGGAGGGAGTGAGGGAGGACAGGCGCACATCCACCCACACAACAGGCAGAACCCATAAATGACATGGGCCTGTGTGTGTATATGGCAGCTGTCTCCACCACAGGTACTGTAGGCATGGCACTCCTGGCCACTGGGACTGGAGACAAGGCTCTCCTGGCCTCTAAGACTAGGGGCATGGCTCTCCCGGCAATGGGAACTGTATGACTGGGTGGAGCCTCGGCCATCACGTTGGACGTGGTTGGAGCCAAGATGAGGTTGGAAGCAGCTGCTGTCTCATCTGCTGTGGGGAGATTGGACGTCGGAAACAGCCACTGTCTTGGTTGCCATGGTTAGGGTGGAAGCTGCTGCTGTCTCAGCTGCTTTGGTGAGGGCGGAAGCGGGGCCTCTCAGCTCCGGAGCGTTGGCAGACTCCCTCTGTCCACAGTGGTGATGGAGATAGTAAAGATAAAGACAATGACAAATGATAATGACAGAGGCCATAGAGAGACACAACAGGGCTTAAATAAGGAACACATAATTAGACACAGCTGCATACAAAAATAAGACAGGTGTAACACGGGCTGGATAAGGGCGGAGACTAAACACACAAGCACATAGACAGACACAGAACTGAAAGCATGTCAACAAAGGACTTTTGGAGCATTTCTATTGGTCCAGCATCTTGAAATGTTCATGCAAATGAAAGAGAATCTGCTACGTTCAAATGATGTAGAAAACCAACTGAATAAAATTGAGATTATTCATAAAACAGATATGCTAGTGTTGCTTCATTGACAATCAGCTTCAAGATATATTCAACTATGTTCAGTCTTGAAGATTCAACTGGTTGACCTCTTTCTTTATTCAGGTTCTGTATACTGTATTGACAGATCCTCCAGTCACCTCCATGCTAACATGCTAACTGGTAGAGTGTAAATATATACTTGAAGATCCATCATGGTCCTTAAGATCTAATAGTGTATCTTAAAACTCTGGAGTCGGTGCTTCTGTCAGCGGCAAATCAGCAAGATTTCACAAAAACCCTTAAATAACTATTCATTATCCTAGAAACAAAACATACTCTGGAAACCTTAAACGGTGTACTTTTCATATACACTGTGTGTGTGTATATATATATATATATATAGTTGAAATATATATTTTAGATTGTGGTGAAATGAGCTTAAATAAGCAGAGACATGTCTGTGACAGTGCTGTTTCTCCTGCCAAATGACAAGCTGTTACTCACAAGATAATGACTAGGTAATTGTAGACATGCCATTGGTTGGTTTACCGGCCTTGGAATGTGGATTTTTTTTTTTTACCAAACAAAGGCCTCTCACCTGAGGTGAGCATAGACAATTGACCTCTCCCTAAATGCTTCACAGCTGTCTCATAAAGATTCAATGTAAAGTTAGGTGAGTGGCTGAGGAAAACAGAGTGTCACATCACATTAGTTAAGCTTTAGAAATAAAAGCACATACAATGTCTAAAAACTGTAATGAGCAGTGTGTAGCCAACACCTCTGTTTATTCAGTTCTGAGCTCAAAAGTCTTGGCTAGAAATGTTTAAAGTGTTTTTCACAATATATCAGCACATCTGAAAACAGGTTTTTGTAAAGTCTAAGTTTAGAGCAGATTTAATCAGGATATAGATTTATGACACTCTTACTGTTTTGACTCTGTTCTTGCTGAGTTTGTGCTGAACAAAAGCCTGTGTAACAGTTTGGAAAAAAATGTTAGATGTGTAATATTTGTAAAAAAAATAAATAAATAAGTGAAGCCATGTCAGACTTTGAAAAACCTCTCAGACTCCAGAGGGTTAAAGGTCATTTATTGATGTGCATGAAATTCCTGCTGAACATTATAAATGTATGAGCTTTTAGATACTTAGTCTCATAAATCATTTACAGGCTGTGCAGCACTGAAGAGACATGATGTAGGTTCATCAGTAAAGGACTGAAAGTCAACATCAACACTCACTGTAACTGAAGATGTGGTTTATTTGTAGCGGAAATTAATAAGCTCAGTAGAAAGACAAGGGGTTCAGTTAATGACTCCTCCCTTTTGGGTGGAGCTTAGAGAAGAAAAGATTGATGAAGCTCTGAATGGAAGGACTAGATGCTGGTGTATAGAAGAGATGAAAGACTAGTCTGGAGTCAGGACGGGATGAGTGGAGTCAATATAACTGGTAATACATTCTTTACAACACAATTTGATATGGTTATGTTCACCAGGCCAGTGACGGAAGCTTGAGGAACAGCATCTCAGTGAAAGGTAGTGTGTGTGTGTGTGTGTGTGTGTGTGTGTGTGTGTGTGTGTGTGTGTGTGTGTGTGTGTGTGTGTGTGTGTGTGGCTTTCTCAGAAACACAGAGGAGCTTCAGCTTCTGGTCTTTGCTAACCACAGAAGATTCTATGACTGTGTGACTGAGCAGAAGACAGAAGCATGTGAGATACGGTGTCACATAGTAATCTTTTCATTATGTTAACTGGCTCTGTTTCCTTCTCAGAGTAGTGGTGATGATCTCTTATGATGTGAGATCTGTTGATCTCATATGGTGAAAGGATCTCCTGATGATCTGCTACAGTGAGGATCTGTTTATGATCTATGATGTGAAGCTCTGCTGATGATCTACTTTGATCTGAGGATCTATAGATGATCTGTGATTGAGGATCTTCTGATGATCTGCTACAGTGAGGATCTGTTTATGATCTATGATGTGAAGCTCTCCTGATGATCTACTTTGATCTGAGGATCTATAGATGATCTATGATTGAGGATCTTCTATGCATTGTTTTAACAATGTTACCACAACAATTTCATATTTCCATTTCCAACATATTATCATTTAACCCTGTTGCCTGTTTATTTTTGGCTCTAGCTCAACAGAGACCAAGTGTTCCTGTCCAGTGTCCTGCTCAGGATTTTGGACCTGGACTACTGTTGATCTGCTCTGTGAAAACATCTCTTCCAGAAGGTTCATTTGAGCTGAACTGAGCATACAATTGATGGTGGACACCAGAGTTTTGGCCTTTCTGAAATGACTATGCTCATGGCATTTTCCAAACAAGGCAGATTATAGCAACACAAGGAAGAAACTGAAAATACTTGTCTTTAGATCATGTTGGTTGCCAATCCTAATCATGAAACTGTCTCCAGTGCTCACGTGAGCATCACAAACCAATAACAATTTGGCTGTTGGCTTCTGTTCTCTATTGTGCAGAAACTTGAGCAAACAGCAGCTAAAAACCAGCACAAGCTTTAACCGGCTCACTTTGCAGATGTTTTAATGGTTTACATGAGAATTGTTTTTCCACTTCTGTTGGCTGTTGTTTTAAAGCTTTTGGACCTTAAATTATGTGTTATGTCAAAAATGAACTATAAAGGATTCTGTCACTAGAATAAGCAGTTTGAGTAAATGGGGAGTGTCAGGTAGGTCAGTGAAAGCAGGATGGTCTCTTAGATTCACTTCTGCAGTGAGTGGACCACAATGTCTGTTATGAGTTCAGAACCCAAGCTGGTGAATTTCTGTATAATAGGACATTATTTTCTTCTTTTAAATTAAAACCAGTTTTGGATTCACTTCCTGATGTTCATCTCTGAATGTTGAGAGTCCTTCTCTGTTTTATATCCTGTCAGGCTGAATCTCAGAATATGTTGTGTAATCAGAGCTCTCAACACTCTTCTTCTTCAGCTGCTTCTGTCTTCTACTCGGAAGGTCCAATGAAGCATAACAGACATCTTTAACATCTCCTTCAACCTGCAGGGCATTTAAGAACATGTTGTTCTCATCCGTCTAACTGTTTGTCTATGATAGAACATGTATATATCTACATGTTTATGTAAATCAAACTATAATAATGTCAGGCTATAGTGCTCACTCAGCACAATGATCTACCAAGCTTACATTGTGTGTTTATAGGCCAGTACCTTGTTCCTTGTCTGACTCTTTGTTTTCTCACCCGTGTTCTTATTAGCTTTCTTCTGCAGTGTCACTGAAATAAATAAATATCTCTGGTGATATTAGCAATACTTAAATTCTTGTACAGTATACAATCAAGAAGCCATCACAGAAGTTGGACAAACAATTTCACAAAATCAAAGGAGTGAGACAAGGCTGTCCTCTGTCACCATAGCTTTTAACCTGTACATTGAACATATCATGTGGTGGTCAATTTTTCACAATGTTAGCCAGATTAAAGTGCAGCCACCCAGTGATGTCAGTAACATGTTATTTAGTAACATGTTACTCTAATCTGACCATTTTAATCTAACGAGTAATCTAACGAGTTATTATTTCCAATCCAGTAATCAGATTAATTTTACTTATCCAAGTCACTGTGTTTTACTATTTTTTGTCATTTTTATTAGTAAAAAGGTGTATTTTTACTTTCTTCTTGCATCTCGGGATAGTGACACAAATGTAACCAATGGAGGGAGGAGAGAGATAAGCGTTTTCTAGCTGGAAATACAGACACTATTTTGTGTCAGATGAAGATGACTATATCGGGGTTCACTGTACACTCTGTGCTGGTGACAAACTGCTGTATTGCATCAAAAACAATACGTAAAATCTGAAGAAACATTTAGTGTTGCAGCACAGTGTTTGTGAAGCAGAAAGCTGTGGCTAATGCAGGAGGTCCCCACCGCCCAAACAACAGAAGCTGGACTTGAGTGTAAAACCAGTAAGTGGGGAGAGCTGAAGAAGTTGGTAGGGCAGTATGTACAGGTGCTGGTCATAAAATTAGACTATCATGAAAAAATTTATTTATTTCAGTGATTACATTCAAAAAGTGAAACTTATTATATTCATTCATTACACACAGACTGATACACTTCAAATGTTTATTTCTTTTCACTTTGATGATTATAACTCACTACTATATACACTGTGTTTTGTTTTGTAAAACCACTCCTATCTGCTCGAATGCTGTGAACAACAGGTTCAGTCAGTTTTGCCAAATACAGTGCCAGGTCAAGAAAGACTTTCTTTATTTTGATTTTTATAAAAAAACACAATTATATTTGTTGTTAATTCAACCGAAACTGTCCTTTTTATATATAAAACATATTTTTTTCAGGAATTTTTTATGTTCAACTTTAAATGTCAGGAGACACATTGTTGCTGTTAAAAATGCATTTACAATAAAGTTTATATTGGCAAAACTGGTTGTCATTTTTATGTAGAGGTGGCAGGTGGGTGTTGTCTGCAGCTGCTGAATTTAACTAATAAATTAACTTGTAATCTAGCTTAGTTACTTTTAAAATCAAGTAATCCATAAAGTAACTAAGTTACTTTTTAAAGGAGTAATCAGTAATCAGAAATCAGATTACTTTTTCAGTGTAACTATGCCATCACTGCAGCCACCACATGGGGTGGTCAGTTTAACACACAGTTAACCAGGCTACAGTGCAACCACCACATGGGGTGGTCAATTAAACATGCAGAGAGCCAGGCTAAAGTGTAGCCACCATATAGGGTTGTCAGTTAAACATGCTGTTAGCTAGGCTAAAGTGCAGCCACCACATGCAGTTGTCAGTTAAACATGCCGAGAGCCAGGTTAAAGTACAGCCGCCACATGGGGAGGGCAGTTTAACACATGGTTAGCCAAGCTACAGTGCAGCCTTAATATGTGGTGGTCAGTTAAACACACTATTAGCCAGGCTAATGGGGTTGTCAGTTTAACATGGTGATAGCCAGTGTAAAATGCACTGCCTACATGTGGTGATATGAAAACCTACTTTGAATGGACATAAAACACATCTCAGTTTCATGATGCTGATATTTATACACACTGAGATCTAAACTCTATTCATTTTCATTACAGATGGGCAGAAAGGGCAAGGCAACATGGGTGGACATGAGTGACACTGCTGGACCCTGAGAACTTTTGTTCTACAGAGAGAGAAAGAGAGAGGAATAGAATAAGACAGAGAGAGAGTGTCATATGAAAAGAGAGTACCTTTGGTTCTCCTATTGCAGATACAGTACACTAATGTGGATGACAAAAGTGAGGACAGGAGGACACACACAGGACACAGACTGACCATCAGCTTCCAGCACTCACTACAGTCTGATACAGGAGGGGTGGAGGAGGCCTCAAATGCAGGATCTAAAATCAGAAAAGAAGTTCAGAACAAGGAGGTACTCGAGCATCACTCAGAACCATGTCTATTTAAACTATTCTGATGACACACGTCACACCATGTTAGTAGGCAAGTAAAAGTTCACTCAGCAGCATAGTGGGGACCTTGTTATGAGATAATAAGCATAATTTTACTGTTACATATGCTCCATAAGCATCACAATAGTACAATCCAGCTTTACAGATATCTGGGTCAAAGCCTAGTTACCAAGCCAAAGTCCCGACCATCTCAGTGGTGTCATTGCTTTCCATCGACATCAAGCTAAAGTCAACAAAAGTCTGAATTTCCTTTGAACATTAACATTAATTTAACCAAATCAAGCATGTTAATGAGCAAATATTCCTGTACTACCCCTCCAAAACCACCATGACCACATGACTGCTCCACTCTGAAGATGGAGTAGAGCAAGATGGACGTCTGGTCTGACCATTACCTATTGTGTTTAGGATGTAACGACTTTTAGCCCCTGCAAATGATCATATCATTTACTTTCACTTAAAAAAAACCCTGGAGCTATAACCAGGGTCTAAACATGCCCAAGGCTCTACGACCAAGTCCTAGTCATCCATGATGTTGCCTTCAACTACATATTATATATACATAATTTTAATAAAAGCCTTGAAATGACTCTGATTAGTAATGTAATAACATTCTTACAATTTACTGCTGAATGCTAAAAATGTAGATTTTTAATCTTAGAAATAATTTATTTCAGGCTGCACAGCACTGAAGGGACATGGTGGTATACCTCACATATGATCCATGATTTATATGATTAATTAGCAGCTCAAAATAGTCAGAAATGAGTATAAAGAAGAGGCTTTCAGCTTTCATATGACAGAAAAAGACAAAAGTCATGAAGCTCTGAAAGGAAGCATTAGAAGCTGGACCCACCGGCATGTCTACACTATTTAATAGCGTCAATAAATATCATGATCAATCTTTAGCATCCAGGGTAAAGTCTACACATTCAACAGGTCATTTGAGTTTATGTTGACTTGAATGATCTTACCGAGGATTAAGAGTCGAAAGGTTCTGTTTCCACAATGACAAACATCTTCCCAAGAAGGAGCTTCAGTTTCATCTTTTTTTGACTTCATTTCTTGTGGAACACAGCAGTACAAGCCCAGGTCTGACTCAGTTATGTTCTTCAGCAGCAGATCATTGGTTCTGTTGAAAGGGTTCCACACCATAGAGTATCGTGGATGGGTCTCTGGGCTCAAGATCTTGAGAGATGGTTGTTGCTCATGTGAGGAGTTTCTAAGCCAAACTACAGTAAATCCAACCTTCCAAACACAGTCACAGTAGAAAACGACATTGTCTCCTGGTCTGAATCTCATCTCCACTTCAGCTCCAGAGACCCTGGAGAACAGAAGACCTTAAACACAGCAATCAGATTAAAGAAAGAATGAGTAGATCTCAACAAATGTACTATATCGTATAACCCAGCTCTCCTGATGTTAAAATCTACACCAGGACAAGATATTACAGTCGACTTACTCAGAAAAGTGAGAACAGCTGTTGTTCTCTTCATCTCACAGTCTGATGCTAAGTGGGCGATAAGGGTGGAGGTCTCTGAAGCAGATATCTGTGGCGAGATTTGATTGGTCCAGGTCAGTGGAACGTTTCTATTTTGGATTGCATTCGGGGGTTTTCTTCATCACCAATGAGAGACGTGCAAAACAAATCTCAAGCTTCTTGATTGGCCACTTTGATGTAGACGTGATCAAACAATGGTTTTCTGTTGAGTAGGTTGTGTCTTGACCTCATAAGCTCTACCGAACCATCACTGCAGCCCTTGGCCTTCAGGGAGTTCATTTGAACACAGGTCATCTCATTAAAATGAGTTAAACACTTCAGGTGTCTGGATCTTTTTTCAGTTATTAATATACAACAAAGAACTCAAAGAGATCTTTTGTCCTTGTCACTGGGGTGATGTTCCTCAAGGTCACATCTTTAGTACCTTTAAGCTGGTGAACATAACTATCAGATTGTGTTGTTTTGAAATGACTTGAATTAGTTTAGACTTAACTCACCCTGTCCTGACTCCAGACTTTAAAACTACCCAACTGGACCTTAAGGACATTGAGGCTACATCTAAGTAGTCTGGATATTCTTATGTTATGCAAAAGCAATTAGCAGATTTTCAGACCATTAACAGTTAAGCATCTAGATCTACTAAAGCAGGGGTGTCAAACTCTGGTCCTGGAGGGCCGGATTCCTGTAGAGTTTGGTGATTTCTCTGGTCTGACTCTACAATTAAACCTGCTCATTACCTGCTGAGCTGAATCAGGTGTGTCTGATCAGGAAGATCACCAAACTCTGCAGGAATCCGGCCTCCAGGACTGGAGTTTGACACGTGTACTAAAGGCAGTCACAACTGTTGTGAGGTTTTGAGTGTGTGGGTGGGCTGTGGTGGCTGGTTGTCAGTCTGAATTTACAGTAAACAACCATGTTTCCATTACAGTCTAAACTTAGCATGGGCTTTTGTGTGGGTGCATGTGCAGTTAGGTGGATAGTCCAGTACACTCACCTGTACACCAGCGATTTGGTTTTGATCTCCAAGTTAGGTCTAAGATGATCTTAGCCAGACTAGTGAAGATGTCTACACATGTAAAACATCACTTTCATGACCCCATATGTGTAAAAGTGACCCAACTGTGACATGGACCCCCATTAGAGCAAAGTCAACCCCTCATAAGTGTGAAAGTGTCAGGATCCAAGGGATGGACGCAAACGCAGGATAAAATAAAGGTTTTTAATGAAGCGAGAGTAAACAAAATCAGTAACAGATACACGATACAAAACACTACCAGAAGACAATAAGACCAGCAAACAAGACATGCACACAGAGGGGAATATATACACAACAGGTAAACAACAACAGCTGGAAATAATCAAGGGCGGGGCTAGACAAGACAGCACTCTTAAAGGGACATGACATAAAACAAAACATGAAAGACTCTTGCGAGCCGTCAGTGGAGTGCTCATCAATACTGTGGTCAGACCTCCATGCTCCAGTTGCTTGTTGTCTGATAGACCTGTGAACAGTTGCTCTATCCCTGCCCTGAAGGAGCCACAGGCCTTATATTGCCTATAAGTTTTAAAGGCCCCCTATGAGACAATAATAGCGCTTTTCCACCAAAAGAACTCTGGTTCTTGAACTGGTGCCGTTCGGGCTTATGAGAACCGCGGTGCTTTTCAGTGAACCAGCCCGCGTTGCCACTAAGTTTTAGTTGAACCGAGAATACGTCACGGTGTACGTCATCAACAAAGCGGATTATAAAGAAAGATGCCGGAGCGCATCGACTACTTGCGAGCATTTGTGCTCTTGGTACAAATGTTTGTTTCACTTCACAAGTCAAATCTAGAGCTAAGCTAAGCTAACCCTTTTTTTAGCTTCTTTAGCTTATCTATCACTTGCTCTCTTGAACGAACAAAACCTGCCCGAGATAAATCCTCCACCAGCTCACTGTAGAGTTTCTCTTTCTAATACTCCCCTCAAGTTTCTGCTGAAACTCCGGAGAACACCAAATAGATAACAAAAACTGAGTTTCTTCAGTGGACCACTGTACACTACGAGTCGCCTCAGTGCGCAGGCGCGTTTGGTTCGCACTGAAAAACCAAGTATTTTTTGGTTCCCGCTGCGAACGAACGTTCTTGGTTCGGGCCGGTATTTTTGTTGGTGGAAACGCGCCGAACGGTTCAAAATTAGGTTCTTGAACCAGAACCGTGCCGGTTCCGTGTTGGTGGAAAAGCGCTATCTGTGAAGATAGAAAGAGGTGGTTTTAATGATGTGGCTGATAGTTGTTTCTAAATACATGAATCTTCTACAGAACATGAAGACAAACACATGGAAACATGTGAGGTTAGAGATGGTCACCACATGTATACACAGATAAACAGAAGCTGCTTTCAGTTTCAGAGAAAACCACCACACACACACACACACACACAGAAGAAACACACCATCATCCACCAGATCCTTCACACACAGATCAGACCCCAAGAAGACCATTTTACCACTAAAAACATCTCTCAGACATTAATCCTGAACCACAGCTCATAATTAAACATATTTAAATGTGAACAATTGGTGTCATTGTGCACCCCTCCCAACCCCCAAACCGTGAGCTCACCAGCATCACTTCAGATATACAAGAACAGGAAACCCACAACACGTCCCTGCAGCTCAGACCACATCAGACCTCTGCACACTGATCACATCTGACACTGTCATCAGTAGCACTGGAGTACCCCAGGGCACGGTACTGGCCCCTCTTCTCTTCACCCTGTACACAGCAGACTTCTGTTACAACTCAGAGCTGTGTCACATTCAGAAGTTTGCTGATGACAGTCATTGTGGGATGTGTCAGGGATGATAGAGAGCAGGAGTACAGGAGTCTGGTGAGGGACTTCACTGTCTGGTGTCACAGGAACCATCTACAGCTCAACACCTCAAAGACCAAGGAGCTGGTCATTGACTTTTGGAGGTCCAGACCAAGTCAAGGTGGAGGCTGTGGACTCCTATAAATATTTAGGGCTGTGGCTGGACAGAAAACTGGACTGGTCCTGTAACACTGAGCACCTGTACAGGAAGGGACAGAGCAGGATGTACTTTTTAAGGAGGCTGAGGTCTTTCAATGTCTGCAGGAAGCTCCTGTGGATGTTCTACCAGTCTGTGGTCAGCAGTGTCCTGTTCTACTCTGTGGTGTGCTGGGGCAGCAGCATATCCAAGAAGGACACATCCAGGCTGGAGAAACTGATCAGGAGGGCCGGCTCTGTAGTTGGCATGAACCTTAAGTTCCCTGAAGGAACCTCCTAAAGGGATCAATCAATCGATCGATCGATCAATTTATCTATCTATCTATCTCAGACACAACTGACCCAGGATCAGCTTACACCTTACTCTAAGGTCAAAGGTCAGGACATTGGTATGAAGCTGGTGGGTGACCCTTACCAAAAACAAGTATATGTAAAGTCCATGTTATTAAGTATACTTAAGTATAATAAAAGTATTTCCCTAAGTTTACTTTTATTTAGTAAGTACACTACAAGTATACTTACTTAGGACTAAATTGGCTCACTTTAAGTTCAAGTACATAAAAAGTAAACTGGAAGGATACTCTATCATTTTATAATTTTACTCTAATTATAAAGCATCCTTCAGTTTACTTTTTATGAACTTGAACTTAAAATGGGCCAATTTAGTCATCTATTAGATCTGATTGGGTAGAGAGAAGAGCATCTAAAGAAGGTGCTGTATATGGTTTCAAACAGAATCTAGAACCATCTCAGAGAAGAAGTAAAGAATCTCTGAACTGAAGGAATAGATGCTGGACACACTGGCAGGTCCAGGATATTTAAGAGGTTAAACAATAGTCAGCTCCCCTCCTCCTCCTCCTCCTCCAGTCCTGAGAGCTGTAAACACCAGCCAGCACTACAACAGGAAACCCACCCTGACACCCTGCAGATCAGACCACATCAGACCACTGAACACTGACTGATCTCACATCTGATCTGGACTGTGTAGAGACAACTTTCAGACCTGATTACAGAACTGACACTGACCCAGGATCAGGTTCAACATAAGACAGCAGTTAGTCATGGAAACATCTGTGGTTAGCAATGGCCACCTCATTAACATGCAGACAGAAGCTCAACTTAGATAAGCTAAGCTTTACTACTGATCTGTCTTCTTAAAGTCTGTTTAAGACAAACTCTTCACACAGTTGTTCACTGAAGTCTGAGTAGAGTTAACTGTCAATAATAAAGGCTGTACATATAGTACTGAGTGCAGGGTTTAGACAATCAGATCCCATAATGCCCTTTTGCAATTCCCTGTACCCTCTTCAGTTAACATGTGTTCAGAGCAGAGATCTGATGCCAGATGACTGTAACATGGAAATTGATTTATACACTATATATACTTGCTAAAGAAGGCTTGAGTGTGATTCTGATTGGTCATTATACCTGCTAAAGGAGTCTCAAGTCTGATTCTGATTGGCCATAATACTTGCTAAAGGAGGCTTGAGTCTGATTCTGATTGGCCATAATACTTGCTAAAGGAGGCTTGAGTCTGATTCTGATTGGTCATTATACTTGCTAAAGGAGGCTTGAGTCTGATTCTGATTGGTCATTATACTTGCTAAAGGAAGCTTGAGTCTGATTCTGATTGGTCATTATACTTGCTAAAGGAAGCTTGAGTCTGATTCTGATTGGTCATTATACTTGCTAAAGGAGTCTCGAGTCTGATTCTGATTGGCCATAATACTTGCTAAAGGAGGCTTGAGTCTGATTCTGATTGGTCATTATACTTGCTAAAGGAAGCTTGAGTCTGATTCTGATTGGTCATTATACTTGCTAAAGGAGTCTCGAGTCTGATTCTGATTGGCCATAATACTTGCTAAAGGAGGCTTGAGTTCAGTTCTGATAGGTCAGCGTAACTAATAGAAGAGGTTGGTGTCAGATTATGATTTTCCAGCCTACCAGTTATAGGAGGTGGGAGTCTGATTCTGAGTTGTCAGTTTACCTGCTAGAGCATGCTGGAGTCTGATTCTCATTGGTCAGCTTAGCTGCTATAGGAGGATATAGTCTAATTGTGATTTGTCAGGTTATGTGCTAGAGGCTGGAGTCCATCTCTAGTAGGTCAGCCGCTAGTAAAGGTTTTAGTCTGATTCTGATTGGTAATCTACCTGCTAGAGGATGCTGGAGCTTAATTTAGATTGGTCAACCTACCTGTTGCAGTAGGTGGGAGTCTGATTCTGATTAGTTATGTATTAGATGAGTCTTATTTAGTTCTTTATGACACATTCTAATCCAGAAGGTTTATGTGTGGTCCAGAACTAGTTGGGTTGTTAGACCCAAAACTGCTTAATTTTTAAATGTTGCATTAAAAGCCTCCTGTTAAGACCCTCCTGAACTGTGACTGTACATGTGAGGTGTAGAGTTAAACATGTTCAGTCTCAGTAACAGGAGATACAGTTTGTAAGAAAGTTTCTGTTTTGATCAACATTTTATTGTCCTTTGCTTGTTTGACTGCAGAGTCAAAGTAAATGTTGATATGGAACAAAAACTCACACCTCTAAGCCAAAGAGCACAGTCTTACCAACTGACCAATCAGGAAGCTTGTGACTTGTTTACATGTCTCTCATTGGTGAGTTCTCATCAAGATTAAACTCTGAGACGTAACCAAAAGTAGACATTTTCCATTGACGTGGACCAATCAGATCTTAACAGCCCATCATCTTTAAAGACCCTCCCCATCATCACCCACCCAGCAGCAGTCCGAGATGGAGAGATCAAGAGTCACTCTCATCACTCTCATGTGT
>BRDA01038818.1:0-24900 GCA_036984385.1 Crenuchus spilurus
CCACTATCCTGCAAGAAGAATGGCTTAAAATCCCTCTGACCACTGTGCAGGACTTGTATATGTCATTCACAAGATGAATTGATGCTGTATTGGCCGCAAAAGGAGGCCCTATACCATCCTAATAAATTATTGTGGTCTAAAACCAGGTGTTTCATAACCCCTGTATATCTATCTTTCTATCTGTTTATATATCAATCTATCTATTCATCCATCTGTCTGTCTGACTAGCTATATCTATCTATCTGTCTGTCCATCTGATTGTCTGCTTAAACAAATCCAAATCCTGTCTGTCTAAAATGTCACAAGAACAGTTGAAATTTTTTTTTTTTTTAACATTTGAATACACTTATGACAATAAGATGCAGCTTTTATCAATATTTAACTACTCCCCTTGGTCAACTAGGTCACATGGATAAACTGGTCCCACAGTTGTAGGGCTGATTATTTTGATGGCATCATGATATTACCACAAGGTGGAGCATGATCTCTCATTATATCTTTGTAGAAAAGTTTTTCAAAATGCATGCAGGGTGTGGGTTTATGACATGATAGTACAGTGGCCTTTAGCTATAATTGCTGTTATTATATATTTAGAGGTTTTTAATGTTGAAAGAGATACAAAAAAAACTGAAAATCATTACATCTCCAACTTACATTTATGGTGCACTATTTTCACACAGCTGATCTGTGTCTGATCCACTCATATAAATTCAACACACACTAACGTAGCATCACCACATCATATGTCATTGCAGTCCTGAGAATGATCCACCACCCAAATAATACCTGCTCTGTCCTGATCACTGAAGAACAGGGTGAAAAAAGACTAACAAAGCATACAGAGAAACAGATGGACTACAGTCTGAAATTGTAAGTGCACTTATATGGTCAGTGGAGCTGATAACATGAACAATGCGTGTAGATACAAGGTACGACTTTTAGCAACAGTTGTAGTGTTGTAATATAATTACATTTGTGTGGAAACTATCTACATATATGAATCAAGCATGTTCAGCCCAGTTTTCTGAGTTCATAAGCTGCCTTTAAAAAGTCCCTTCTAAAGTAAATATTATTAACACCTATGCACAATTTATACAAAAAAAGCAAATAAGAAATATAACATGTTGAATATACTGTATATGTGTAATTCATGTATAGATTGGAAGATATCAACATGCTGAAATATATTCTACAGTATTTTACAGTGGTCGCTTTCTTTTGACATTAGTCCAAAATCCTGTTTTATTTTTGGCAGTGCATAAAGGTTTAAAGCCTCTCCTCCAGCAGCCAGTGATATGAAGCCACAGGCTTGTTCTGTTCTGCACTTTGATCAGTTTTTGACACCCATGTGAAATGCAACCATAAAGCGTGATAGAATGATATGATTCCAGTGCAAGCCACTGTATAGGGACGTGAGGGGCATATGAATGCACAAAGACTTCTCTTTTAATATTCCACCCAACAACTTGAATTTGCAGAGTGTGTTGTCATACATCAAATAGTATTAAGCCAATCAACAACCTAATAACAGTAGAACAGTAGTTGTTCTCTCTTTCTCTCTCTCTCTCTCTCTCTCTCTCTCTGCTGTGTACACTGATGCTCATCCATAATCCATACCACAAACAGTCCAACAAGCTGTGTAATAGTACTGAGAGGGGATTAATTAAGCTATTAATTAAGGTGCTGTCTCTAAAGATTAAGACAGTAAGCTGTTTTTCACAGCAGTCAAGCAACACTGCCTACATATGCTGTACACAAGTATAAGTGGATCTTCTGTGCTTTGACCTTTAATCCTTAGCTTTAGATTCAGTAGGTCTAAATAAACATGAAGACAGAAATCTCAAGAAAAGAAAAGTAAACTTTTCCAGAGAAAATTCCATCAGCGGTTCTTTAGTAAAGAGAGTGGTTATATATTGAATCTTGAGAATTCCATTTGCATGGTTAAAGACTATAAAAAATCTGACTATTATGAAGAGTTTGATTTGTATAATTAGCTGGCTGAGTGGAAACATTTAGAAAGTCCAGGATTATTACTTTAGTTTATATATATATATAAATTATTTTTTTATAATAATTATTCCAGGAGAGTGCACAAAATTGTCTGTTTTGCTGAAAATGCCACAGAGTAAATGACTAAAGTGTCACTATGCAACAAAAAGCTGGTCAAAGAAGATTAATTAGACAATGGAGGAATGTGGGATAACTGTAATTCAGATTCATTAAGCATGATTATAAATCCAAAATTAAAGGCAATACAGCAGACAGACCTTTTATCTGTCTCTTACTAATTTAAGGTCAAATAAAGCAATAAGCTATAAAATAATCACAGTTATAGGCTAAATACAGCCCAAAGTGGCTTATTTCTTTTATAAAGTAATACATAAGGACACAGATATTGATTAAATTATTATATTTAGTATAATAATGCTAAATATATCTGAGGGACTTAATTTAAAAGTCTAACAATTTGAAATACAGTATAGTGTGTTTTTGCAAAGAAAAGTAACCGCTGACATATAGGAAATATGGCTCCTAACAATATATATATATATATATATATATATATATATATATATATATATATATATATATATATATAATAGAATCCATGCCTTTTTTAAGAACATTCTCAAATGCAATAACAATGTAGTTAATTAGCACTAAGCTTTGGGTACTTAATAAAGGTTTTTAATAACTTGGCACATTAATACAGTATTCATTTAATACTGTATATTTAGGCAAACAAAGCTTAAATATGCAGTGACCCTGAATTATGTGTATTGAGTTATGTGCATTTCATTTCTAAGACTTTTTTCATTTAGCAAAATATTGTTTCAAATGGCTGCTGGTATACCGCTTAAGCAGTTTCTCTGCATGTTTGCAGCCAGCACTGTAAGAAGGCTCAAGATTTTCATGGTGCTTCCTCTCTGCTTTACAGTACTCATAGTGCACCCTCCTTGAAATTCATCTCCAGGCTTTCTCTAATCAAAGACACAAATATAATGTGCTAAAATAGTTTTCTCTTAAATAAATATGAACTATTTTATTTTATGTAGCCTTTATAATTGTTTTTTTTACTTTTGAGTAAATACTTTTATGGTCACTAAAGAGAAGACCTAGACAACTAACAGAGGGTGCCCACATAGACTGTAATGTGTATCTCTATTCTATATATGTAGGTATTTTACTTGTAATGTGTTGCCTGAACTACACATTTTATATAATTTTACATTCATATGTTTCAATTGCTTAAAGATCTGAAGTACTTAATGATTTTCATTGATTTTTTTAGTCCAGTGGTCACATGGTGCCAAAAACCATGATATCTTTAATCCCTAAAATAACAACTAGGACAAAATATACTGGAAGATATCAGAAGTGCAGACTCAGGGGCTTTGTGCAGTTGGAGTTGAAATGGCTGGTTGTTTCCTACACTGGCCTAATGGTCACTTACTGTGAGTTCTGATTGGTCAAAATGACTTTGCCCTCCAGGCGAGATGCACCGCTGCTACAGTAATGTCTGTACTTAGACAGACAGAGTGCACGAGAAAAGTGTCTGATGGAGAATCTCAACGGATGCTTGGTTTTATTATAATGGAGGTAGTGTCTCTGCAACAAAATGGCCCTGAAGAGCTTATAGAAAAGCCTCTGCAGTTGAACAGATTTAACACCATCCTGCATGCTCTGTAAACCGCAATACAATGAAAAAATAAAATCTTTGAATGTATCTTCAATGTAGCTATGTATCTAAAAAAATCTCATTTTGAAATTATTGTTACAGTAACGTGGCAGCTAGCAATCCAGGTGGAAGAGAAGGTGGGGAAGCTCTCATTGCATTACTGACATGTTTGAGGAAAAGGCAGAGCTAAATACACTAGGTTGCACTCAAAATGTAGACAAGAGGACAGTAAATAGTGCATGGGGTAAAACAAAAGCACAAGTGATGATCCTGCTCCAAACACACAATGCAAAGCCTTTAAATAAGTCAGTCACAGCTGCAAACAATGTTAGCAAATGACCAACACTAGTCAGGTCAGGACAGAGGAGCCCATCCCCCGCAGCAGAAAGCCACATGGGGAGCAGACAATCGGAATAAACAAGTCATAGCTGTAAGCAATATTAGCTGATGACATTAGTGAATCAGAAAAGAGGACTTAACATCTAGCAAGTGGGGGCAGCCCCTTAGATTTATAAGGAGATTATAAAATTACTCAAACTGTTTTTATATGTTGAAATTACAATTTTAGAAATATTCTTCACTTTCAATTTGATATTTGTGTAGGTTTATATTATATTCCAAAGATGAGAAACACTCTCTTTGGATTGGCTTACAGGTACCTATCTATTTATTTTAAATGGTCACAGAAAATATCAGTTGACTGACAGCATGCAATAGGTTCGCTACTACAATAGACAATTCAAAAGAAAATACAATTTATTGTCTTCTTTGTACACATAAATCCTAAAAAATTTAACTAGGGTATAATTGAAATAAGAGCCACTGAAGTGTCCCTTTATATGAAATTAATGGACTTTATTTAATATCTTAATTGCTGTTATATGTACTTGTGGAGAGTCTGTTGTACATTTTGTAGTTGTAACAATACTGACATAACAAATCACTCTTTAATTTAAAAAAGCATGGAAATCATAAAATATACTACATTTATAACAATCATAATTATTTGCCCGTGCAATGAAATAATTTTTACGGGACGAGTTGCATTGGTACGATACCAAACAGTAATATAAGTATATAGGTTGTACACCTACCTGTGAACACATGTGCAAAAGAATACACTGTGCATCACATTTTGATGTTTACATTTCTCTCCTAAGTCAGCCAACCAGCAAGTAAAGTAGAATATATAACACAGAATACAATTAAGGGGAGAAAAAGTGCCAACACTTTCACATTTATTACCTACACAAATTGACTGATTGGGTTTGCCTAGTCCCATTACCATAAGTGAACACACACTCTTTCTCTACCTCTATTAAACCTACTATATCTGAATAAATAAGCTTTAACCTCTATGCTGTGTAGGATTTGCCACAGCAAATGATTTGAGATTTTTTAGCAGCCTTGGTGCCCATTACCATCAAAACACACTAAATCTCTGAATTGCCTCTCTCATTGCTTCTCCCACTTTATGCATGACAAAATGTCTGTTAACCAGAAGCCCTCAGCACTGGGCCTGCATTCATCAATCCTCTCTCTCAGAGTAGTAGCCTTTGCTTCAGCTTCCATTTGGTCAGATATATGGACAAATGAAGGTTAGTGTGCACTTCCTTCTGTGTTTTTGTGTTAGTGAAGTCTCATCTGTTCTTTTTGTTGTGTAGAGTCCTTAGAAATAAAAAATGAGATAAGGTAAAACTATGGTGGAAATGTGGAGTTGATGCCACCATTACTGCCACAATCATTACATACATACATACATACATACATACAGTATATACATACATACATACATACATACATACATACATACATACATACATACAGGGGTTAGACAATGAAACTGAAACACCTGTCATTTTAGTGTGGGAGGTTTCATGGGTAAATTGGACCAGTCTGGTGGCCAATCTTTATTAATTGCACATTGAACCAGTAAGAGCAGAGTCTGAAGGTTCAATTAGCAGGTAAGGGCACAGTTTTGCTCAAAATATTGCAATGCACACAACATTATGGTGACATACCAGAGTTCAAAAGAGGACAAATTGTTGGTGCATGTCTTGCTGGCACATCTGTGACCAAGACAGCAAGTCTTTGTGTCTAAATATTATTGAGCCACTTTGGGGTGTTTTGGAGGAGCGAGTCAGGAAACGGTTTCCTCCACCAGCATCACGTAGTGACCTGACCACTATCCTGCAAGAAGAATGGCTTAGAATCCCTCTGACCACTGTGCAGGACTTGCATATGTCATTCCCAAGATGAATTGACGCTGTATTGGCCGCAAAAGGAGGCCCTACACCATACTAATAAATTATTGTGGTCTAAAACCAGGTGTTTCAGTTTCATTGTCTAACCCCTGTATATACATACATACATGCAGGCATGGAAATGAAGACATGCTCAAGATCTCTGTAGTTCTACCTGTGAGTGTTTATGTTTTTTCTAACAGCAAAGAGAGTTTTCTTGCAAGCCAAAGGTCAGATTTCCTTCAGGCTTATCATGACTAGACTGTTATTACAGAATTTGCCTGCCCTTGACCACTCAAAAGTAACGACATGCTAGAAGCACAACCTGACATTCACTGCTTATGCTCACGGGTATGAGAGCAGCAGGAGCTAATGCCTAAAAATTGGTGCTTAGTATGGAGTCTGTGATAAGAGGGGAACAGCTTCCTTAAAGGACAAGAGTTATACACAGCAAGAACTCAGAGGCTAGAATCTGTCCTTTATATATATATGTTGCATATCTGTATATTATCTTAAGTATTGGGCACTGTAATGGACAGACGGGGAATTTTACCAATGAATAATAACAAAAATCTCCTTTCAATTTCTTTGAAATATTGATTTGAAACCAACTCTGAAATGCTCTGTAACATGATAGCAAATGCTTAGGTACACATCATCAAACACTTTGGATATCATAACAACCACCTACATACACATACAACTTAGCAGTGACTTGGGAGATGACAGCAGGGACCTGTCAGGTATGAAGTGAATCTAACAACATTAAAACACCAATTCTTAGAGATCAAATCAACATTTACCTCTGAATTCACAGTTTTGATTTTAATTTATATTGTATGCTATTATAGAAGTGTCCAATATTTAATAATGTGTGTTTACAATATCTCATAACTTTTACAAATTTCAAGAACATTGTTACTTTCTTAAAATGGCTCAAATTTCTTTTAAAGGAAACACTGATAACAAAACACTACAAAACAAGCTTCCGTCTTTCTAAAAAAGTGGAATGTTTTCTGCTTTTTTTTTTTTTTTTTGCTTTTTTCACTCTTTATTGTGTTGAATTGTGCTGCTAGTAGAGACATCATTTTCTGCTATGAAAAGGCAAAGAGAGAAAATGAAATCCAGCAGAGTTTGGTTCATATCTGAGCAGATTGATGGAGTTCCCCTTTCCCTTGTGGGAGCCATTCTCACTTATATTCACTCCCCTACACTCGCTTTCATCATTGCCTCATTGCTGGGCTGTAATTCACTTTGGTTTCATGTGTGAGACTGTATAGTAGTGGTCTACTCATTCACTCTCTGCCTCCCATTAGCTTTTGTTCCCCTCTCTCTCTCTTGCTCCTTCTTTGTCCATGCATGTCCTGCTTCTGTTATTCTACCATTTCTCTGTGTCCTTGTGTCCAGTCAGCTTTGTTATTTTTCTGTTTAAGACTGTCTGTCTCATAGTAGTCTGTTCCACACTGTAGGATTAGGAGAAAAACATTTTATTTTGCCTTTTACAATTTTTATTACATTTTATAATTTACTAGTACATCTCCACTAATTTGAATATTGTGAGGACGTTCATTTGGGTAATTTAATTGAATTCCTAAAGGTAAACTGTCATATATTTTATATTCATTACATATAAAGTGACATTTTTCAAGTATTTGTTACATTTTATAATGTTGATACTGTTTGAATAGTAATTTACTTAAACTTAAAATTTCTGGATTTTTTATGAAATCATACTGATCAACAGCAAAACAAAAAAGGTTGAAAGGTCACTAAATCTGTGATTAATACAAAATATGTCCGTTTATCCATTTGAATTACATTATGAACAAATATTAACTTTTTCATGATTTTAAAATTGCTAGATCTGGCACTGTGTATCATTTCTGTCAGAGTAAAACCTTAAATCTCCAAAATGCTAAATTTACAGGGGAAGTAAAATGTAAGTAATTGTAAAATTATTAAAACTCAAGTCATTTTGAAGCATTTGTACTGGTACATTCATCATAAAAAAATCACAGTGTAAAGTCTGGCTGACATTTTCTACTGGGACACAAAAATTTTAAATATCTAGAATGGAGATACAAGGTTTTGTTCCAACAGTAGCAATATATACAAATGCCACATCTGAGTAGAGAAATTTCAAACTGACATACAATACTGTAGCATTCTTTTGGGCAGTGTTTCAAAACAACAATAAACATCAGTTTTGTTTTTACTGACAGTTATTACATTTTATTTAATTTTTCATTTGTGTCATTATACCATACCAACAAGCTTGATGTAATTAACAAAAACATTGACTAACATATATCCTCATAATACATTATTTTGTGTCTGAAGTGGTGTTACATCACTCCTGTATGAAAACATTAATATATTCGGTTTATTTTTGTCTACTCCTGATCCTTTTGTTTGCTTGCTTGAGGTTCAACAATAAATGTTTCAACATGGTTTAGACTATACATTTTCAAACTGGAACAGACCCCCTGGCAGGGTGTGAAACACTTGATGGAGGGAGAGTGTGGGGCAATGAAGGGTGAGATGGAAAATAGTAAATATATTTAGGAATTTATAATACATACTCTTAGAAAAAAGGGACTAGAGCATCACTGGGACTGTATCTGTAATGCCACTGTGGTGGTACTCTCAAGGATAGACGTAGAGTACCTTCAGGTATAGTTTTAGTACCTTTAGTAATTCATTTATTTTAAGTTGTACACTGTGAGCTTTATTAAGATGTTCTTAAACATACACAGTGTAGTTTCTCAAAGAGGGCCTAAAGAGGTGATGTTTACATTTGTCAGTTCTATACCATTTATGAGCTGAATTTGTCATCACCATCTCAGATACATGGATACACAAAACAAACTCTTGTACTAAGGAGATTATTATCAGTAATAACAAAACTATGAGCTTGTTATCTAATCTGTTTTATGCCACCAATCCAGTCAACATTAATATTGCATCAAATCTGTCACCCCATGTAGACTGTATTTCAGCATTGTTTGCCACATCGAAAAACAATAAGAACGTGATGAGGCAGAGCACCTGGAAAGATGACAGTTTTTAATGTCGTCTGATCCTCTTTTCAAGATTCTACTCACAGCAGCACAGCTTAGAAATGAGCTGTGATTACCCTCTCTTCTAAACCGCTGCTAATGCAGATATAACCTATTCAAATTCCAGCCACGGACATAATTAATGTTTTGTTTTCTCTAATAACCTGGTATTTGCTATTTTTGTGGGCTGGACCACTCGCTATCCCATTGAGAAGAAGAAAGAGGTGGGGGTAGGTGATGTAATGGAGTCGTTTCTCATCTACTTCCTTGGATTAAATTCTTATTTGGCAAGCATCTGCCTTGTCCATTCCATCCGCAGTGTGTTTGCTCCTTGAAGGCATAGAAATTGGTGTCAAAGGTGTCGCTGTGTCGTCAAGCGTCGTAATTTAACAGGAGAATAGCTGAGGGGCAAGGGCAAAGTGTTTGACAGATATACAAAGAGACATGTGTGACGGATGCATTTCGCCTCCAAACCCTTGTTTTTTAATCCTGTCACATGTACACTGTTACAGTGTTACATAGGCACATTACAGTGGGATCAGAATGCAATGAATGTTGTGACAGTTGCTGGTTTTGATTATCCAAAGGCTAAATATTATAGTCATGTTCTCTATGTCTATAAATATATTACTTAACTTTTCATTATATTTTCTGGATGACAACACAGACAAAGGTATTGAACTTTGCCTTCAGTACACTTCCTGTCCTGGAGAGAACTGTAAAGCCTACATTTTCAGTACCTTTAGTTGGGGAACATAATTGTACCAAAGTCTGTTGTAATTCAATCAATCAATCAATCAATCAGAATGTATTAATATAGTGTTTTTACAACTGACATTGTCATGAAGCAGCTTTATATAATTATATAATTAATGTGTTTATTTGAGAATGCATTGACATCACCTTTTCTTGAGTCCAAACTTTACATTTTATTCTACTGTTTAAAAATAAAAATATCTCCAGGAGAAATGAATGGAGTGACCTTGATGGTACATTTACTGTTGCAATCAAAATTTGCTGACTATGACATTTGATTACATGTTACAAATATGAAAAAAGTTAAGAGAAAACATCAATGTCTTGCACAATCAAGGAAAACAATAGCACTTCATGCTCCCAGAGCTACAGTTGGTAACACTGGCTGCATTATCAAGATGTGGCAGAAAGAAGAAGTTATCATTGGGTGCCATCAAATTCCTGTTCAGGCAGGTGGTCAAAAACTTTCAGGTTTTTACAAAAAACCTGTAGCAGAAATTGGTGGCAGCTGGCACTGAGGTTTCAGTTTGCTCAGCTAAACTCAAATACATCCAATTCTACTGATCAAAAAGCAATAAAGTTGGCTTCACTATGCCCAAAACCATACTGCATAAATAATCCACAGAAGTTTTGGGATTCGGTTCTGTGGAGTGATAAAACAAAACTGGAACTTTTTAGGCCTATGTATCAGCAGCATGTTTAGAGGAGGAAGAATGAAGCAAGCGCTAAAACACCTACAGTGTAGAATGCCGATGGTAACTGATGCTCTGAGACTGTTTTGCTTGCTGTGCTACTGGACACCTACAGCATGTGGAGAGCAATATGGATTCAGTGAAATATCAGGCAATCCTAGAAGAAAATATGCCTTCTTTGAAGATGCTGAAGCTTGTGCATCATTGGACCTCCAAAGAGGACAATGATCCTAAGCCCAACAAGAATTGAATTCACAATAAGTCCGGGAAGAATGTGTAGTGGATCTGTCAACTGTCTGACTTGAACCCCACAGAAAATCTTTTGGTTAGATTTGAAGAAAGTAGTTGCAGAACACAAACAAAAATATTAGTAAGCTACTGCCCATGAGGAATAGGCTAAGATTCCTCAGGAATTATGCCAGAAGCTGGAATGTATCATGTTTACAGCAGGTCATAACAGCAAAAGGGTGCTGTACTGTATTAACCTCCTGGAGTCTGAGGGTATTTCAGACACTCTGATGTAGACTGACAGGGCTTGACTTTTTTACAAATTATACCCATCTAAAGTTATTCTTTTCCAAAGTGTTACACAGACTTTTGTTCAGCACAAACTCAGCAGCAACAGTGTCAAAACAGTAAGAGTGTCATAAATCTATATTTTGATTAAATCTGCTATAAACTTGGATTTTCCAAAAACCTATTTTCAGCTGTGCTGATATATTGTGAAAAAAAACACTCTAAACATTACTAGCCAAGACTTTTGAGTTCTGAACTGAATAAACAGAGGTGTTGGCTACACACTGGTCATTACAGTTTTTGTGTGTGGTTTTATTTCTAAAACTTAAGAAATGTGAGGTGACACAGTGTTTTCCTCAGCCAAAAACCCGACATTAAATATTTATGAGATACTGAGGTGTGAACACTCAGGTAAGAGGTCTATTGTTCAGGTTCACCTCAACTGAGAGGTCTTTGTTCAATTCCACAGATTCCATGGCTGTGGGAATCCATCAATGGAATGTCCAGAATTACAATGTCATTAGCATATGAATGGCAGAGCGCAACTTTGGGTGGAAAAATATGCTCAGCTGTATGACTCACTCTCACAGAAGTGTCTCTGCTTATTTAAGCTCTTCTCACAAGAATCTAAAATTATATTTTGATTCAAGCTATATCTGTTTGAAAAGTAGATCCTTTAAGGTTTCTGGTTTATGTTTCATTTTTTTCTAGAATAAAATCTCACAGAGTTCTAAAAGTCTTTATGCAAAATTTTCTTAATATGCCATCGGAGGGAGAGCTGACTCCAGAGGGTTAAAAACATTTGTCTTGAGAGGTTAAATAATTCAGTAGTCATTGAATACAATGCTGAATTAGGAGGAACTGCTTGTTATATTAGTTGTGTTGAGCTATTAAAACTTTTGCTTGATTGGTTTGTTGCAAACAGTTAATAAATCTAATTTACAATAGGATTAGATCATTTTGATTACAAGTGCAAATTGCTTGTACTTTGCTGAAAAAGTATGGCTAAGCAATATCTTTACCCCACATTACTGGGTGGAATAAAGTCACAGAGCATAAGATGTTAAGGTAATGCAAAGGTTTTTCACACTGTAAAAATTGTTTTGCTATAACCAGACTTTCAAGCCAAGAATTGTTTGAGTGTATTATGAAACATGTCAAAATTTAATGTGAAACACACTTTCTAAAATGTTTTTTTTTTTTTTTTGGGTCTCACAGATACATCATATGGAACATCACATCAAAGAGAAACAGGAAGCAAAACAAAGCCATTTTCAGTGATGGTAATCTTGTTCCTGTGGATGCTATGACAGAGTGGCCCTTCTGAAGAACCTATCATTATGTAATTGGATACATGAGTGCAGCAATGACCACATGTCTCACCAAGGAGCTTCTCTAGAGGAAGGAACTCTGTCATGTGCAGAGGGTAACCTCATAATGGTTTGATTCACAGACCCAGTTTCCTGATTAACAGCTGGAATGTGCACTCCTCGCCAAATGTGAGGGGTTGAGAGCCTCTGAGAGAGCCTAGCCCTCAAACACCTGCAGTACTCTCAAATAGGAGCAAAGGTTTATTTATGAATGAATGAGGAATGTTCATGCTGAAAATTCCACAGATGAGACCATTTAGCCAGGCAATTCCACTTTGCTGCAGACATTGCCAAAAATGTCCAAGGCTGATTTTTTGATGAGTACTTGAGAACTTCGCAAGCAAGTTGGGAGCCAACCCCAAGGACTCAGCTGTTGCTTTAACTTTACCCACTCAAGGACACATCTGGTGGTAAAAGGGATAAAATAAACACTGACATTATATTTTCTCCTAGAAAAGAGATATGTTAACTTTAAGACAAAACATTTGTGTTTAAGAAATGAAATAGTTTAAAAGGAGGATACATTTCACTGGCAATTCTGATGAAGTGATTTTTTTATGTTAACCTGTGCAAAATGGCAGAACTTGCAGGATATAATGGCACTGAAGTTACACTGTTTTCAACAGGCATTCCCTTCAATTCCACAATTGATTATGATGACTTTGAGCCAGAGCTGGATGCTAGTAAAATCATCATCCCTTCTATCTATGCCCTTGTCTGTTGTGTAGGCATCATCGGCAATGCCATGGTCATATATGTCATCCTCAAGTATGCCAAGATGAAAACAGCCACCAATATTTATATTTTGAATCTTGCTATTGCTGATGAGCTCTTCATGTTGAGTGTTCCATTCCTGGCCACTTCAGCTGCCGTACGCCACTGGCCATTTGGATCACTGATGTGTCGGCTTGTCCTTAGCATGGATGGCATCAACATGTTTACCAGTATCTTTTGCTTGACTGTCCTGAGTGTGGACCGCTACATTGCAGTGGTGCATCCCATCAAGGCGGCACGTTATCGTCGGCCTACTGTTGCTAAAGTTGTTAATGTTTGTGTGTGGGTACTCTCGCTTCTTGTCATTTTACCCATCATCATCTTTGCAGACACAGTGCCAGCACAGGATGGAGGGGTAGATTGTAATTTCCTGTGGCCTGAGGCATCCTGGTCAGAGGCATTTGTGGTCTATACCTTTTTGCTGGGCTTCTTGCTGCCTGTGGCTGCTATCTGCCTGTGCTACTGCTTGATTGTGGTGCGAATGAGAGCAGTTGGGCTAAAGGCAGGCTGGATGCAGCGGCGGCGTTCCGAGAAAAAGATCACACGCATGGTGTTGCTGGTGGTTGCAGTTTTTGTGCTTTGCTGGATGCCCTTCTACATTGTGCAGCTGATTAGTGTGTTCCGCCAGCCTCCAGACCCAATGGTAACTCAGCTGTTTGTCATTCTAAGCTATGCTAACAGTGGAGCTAATCCTATCCTGTATGGATTTGTTTCTGACAACTTCCGGCGGTCATTTCAGCGAATTGTTTGCTTCCGCTGGTTGGAAAATGGACTGGACACAGAGCAGGTGGACTACTATGCGGTGGCCCTCCGGCGGCAGACAACATGTGGACCACAGGATTTCCCCAAAGAATGTTTAGCTTCTGATATGGTGTTTCGTAATGGAACCTGTACCTCTCGTACTACTACCTTGTGAGAGGTGATTCATATTAAAAATAAATGAAGACAACATGTGTTTAGTTGCTAATAGGAACAGACGAATGACTGATAAGCACTTGTTTTAAAAAGCACCACTTGAAGCCAAAATGAACAAGAAATATAAGATGCTAACACTTTGATGGACATTCATTGTAGTCATGCTGTATTCTTGTAATTTATATTTTTTATAAAGTCGTTCTGACAATGCTTAAAGTTTAAGCACCAGCTGATGTGAATGTACCAAACACAACAATTGTTGGTAGGATAAGGATTCTAAGTTTTACTTAAGTAGTAAAGAATCACATAACATAAAAGCTAAAAATATTATTGTTGTTCTGCTCTGACCACTGTTATCCATAGACTTTGGAATCTGTCAAATATGTTTGTGATGTAGATGCTGAAAAAAAAACTTGTGACATCTCAAGAATTCAAGCTAGCTAGAGACTCCAAAACATCATTCAGACACTCTGTATATATTCACAAGAACGTACTGCCTCAAACACATTCATGTGTATGTAGACACTCTTGTCTGAGTATTGACTTCTACACACCTTCAAAGTTTAGATATTGCTATTTACACATTGCTAATTACAGAGTCATAGAAAGATTCAATCTGGGTTACTACAAACCTCTAGAATTATTGCTGCCATATGCAGTATGAATTGAACAGGGAATTTTTGGTACATGGGTGCATGTAAAGGGTTGATTTACCAGTGAGATTTGTCTGGTGCAGTTTAATGTAAGGGTTGTATTGTTTTATTATGATCTACTCCCACCTCCAGCAATAATGGATGATCTTTTATCTTCATCAGATTCAAAAATTACCAAGAATCCAAATCCAAGACATTCAGCTGTCATCATAAACAATATTTGTTGTTGTACCCCAAAGTTACCAGATTAGTTTTTTTTTCTCATTTCTCAATTTTAAAGCCTAAAAATTGTTTTTCAGTTTAACTTGAATTCTGTATGTCTCCAGTAGCAAAAATAATACAAAATCTGCAGAAATGTTATGGTTGGTGCTTAGGCTTTAACTGAGATTAATGTAAATGTTTTCAGTTATTGTAAATGTTTATGTATGCTCAACAAATTAGGTCACTATGTTCATAGCAAATGTCAATGTTTTAGCATGTCACTACTGTCATAAGAGAAAATAAGCCATATCCAAATCATTTTTTTTGTTTAAGTAATAGTTTCTCCTGGTCATTTTATCTAACATGGGTTCATGGACGTGTTGTAGTTTGTTTAATGAGATATTAAAAATTATGAACAAAAGATGAGCCTGTAAATTTAACAAAGCTTTAAATATTTGAACTCCATTGGAGTTGGATGAAAGTATACTCTTTATTCATTCCTAGAAGCCTATTTGAATGATTTCTTCAATTGAAAGGTTCAATAGGAAACCAGAAAGGGTTCTTCCATGAATGTACAGTTCAGGACATGTTTGTGAATCATCACTGTCATTCTCAAATTTTAACTTAATCCAGTGGGCATGACAGAATGAAATACATGCACGCACAGAATGATATACATACAGCAGTAATGTCCTCATGCAGATCTTTTTGTTTAAGGCTATGATTCCTTTAATCACTGATCAGACAAAACTTCTTACATGTATTCCTCAGTTTTTATTGGACCCATGACACAGCTCAAATCTCACATTTCACCAAAAGGACTTTCTCACAAAGCTAAAGATTCTGTGGTTCTTAAGAAGAAGAAAGAATTTGGAAGCCTGTATAAGTTTTTTTGGGGAGGTTACCATGTGTTCATTCTGGTTCCAATAAAGCAAATCCTCAACAAACAAAAGGACAAATTGCAAGCCCTAGGAAAATACAAATTAAGCACACATGTCACAATCTATGTTCAATCTGACCTATAAGACATTGGAAAGAGGGAAAGACAGACTGTTTTGACATGTGAAAGTTTCACAATATAAATAAAAAAAACGTATTAGCTGTTGACATAATCAAGCTGCACTCAGAGCCTCATGTCTGTACTTCATACAGTTAAACTGCAGAGTGCTTCACAATGATGAAACTTCCTGAAAAATAAAAAAAAACCTTTCCATTCAAACCTTAAACTAATTGTAAGTGGAATTTTGAAAAGTAACTGCTGTTAAATGCAACTGAAGAAGATCTCATGCTTGCTATAAGGGTTCATGTGCAAAATTGCTACTCAAAACTGTTCTGAAGGCAGCACACAAACACAATAGCTTCAGTGAATAACCTATTAAAACAACAAATACACTGTGCTTTTAGCATGTTTATGTGTTATAGTTTAATAGCCATTTGGCTCGTAAAAACGTATGATTGTTGTTCCTCTAAATTTGAACATTTTAGTTTTAACTTGCCATGTAGTGCATGATAATGGACCAGACTTTATTTGTGGACTGCTTGCACCTTATACAAATACAAGGACACAGAGGTCTTCAAATCAATAATGACTGTTGGTAGTTCCTAGGACCAAGCATAATGGCAAAGGAAATTGTGCATTTGCAGTACAATTTCAAAGCTATAGAATAGTCTACCTGTTGACATCTGAATCTGTGGGTCAAAAGAGCTGTTTAACAAAAGGCTTAAGACCTGTTATATACCTTAGCCTTCAAGGTTGGATAAAGCTTTTATTGTACTGTTTTTTGTCACTGTGATCATTTGTCTGGTTTTATGCTTATGAAACTTTCTTGTGTTTTAGCTTTTTGTTTATTTACTTTGTATTTGATGTTGTGAAACACTTTGTAGTTTTCCTTGGAAAAGTGCTATACAAAATAAATGTTTACTTACTTACTCAAAGGCAACACTGCCTTCATAACAGTTTTGAGTAGCGAGTCCGCACATGAGCCACCATATTGCATGAGTCAAAAGACTAAATCTTCAGAGCAATCCCTGGTTGAGCACCATGTAAACATTTCATTCCCACTATGCCATCATTTATTTACGTTTTTATTTTCACATTCCTCATCCAAGCATAAAACCCTTTTGTGATATTTACCCTTTTTATGTCTGGTTTTTCACCTGGGTTTATATGTGCCTTTTCAAAATTCACGGATAATCCTATTTTGACAACTGAAACTCAATTCTGTCACTAATCATTTATGCATAGCAAAGATACAGTAATTGTAAATCTGGTGAAATGTAAAATTTGATTTTCCCTAGGGAAATATTTGTACTTAACTTGTATTGTTAAAGTAATCTGAATTGTTGTTGTTTCTAATTAGCATTTTTTCCTGTAATTAAATAGCCTCTTACTCTGTAGAAAATAACTACTCTATTCTGATTGGCTGGCAGGGGGCACCTATGAAGTAGATCGAGGAAACACTTTTAATCATCGTTCTATATCAGTGCCCACAAAGTATTCAGTGGTAACTATAACAACTGTAGCATAATCTACAATAAAGTAGCAACAGTCAATAATAACATAGCAAAAATATACAATTTTGCTATTAATACTTCTTTAACATTACTAGTAGTAATTTTAAATTCTGTATTTTTGATTTTGATGAATTACTGATCACCAGTAAAACAAAAAAAGACTTGAAATATGTCCCTTCACATGTAATGAATATACCATATGACAGTTTACCAGTTTATATATATGTATGGGGGGTGTGGACATGAGATAAACATGACAAAAAACGCACATGGCAGGGACAAGCAGGCAGGGGGTGTGGCCAAATTTACACACACACAAACACACACACACACACACACACGCACACACACACACACACCGTGGGAAGCATAAGTATTTGCAAAATCAGCAGTGTATCAAATACTTATTTCCCCCATTTCCCCCATATCAGTGGACAGTATTTCACTTTTCACACCCAGGCCTTCAGTAATGCTCCTTCTGAATCAATCTACCCCTCTATACCGTTCTCTCTCTGTGTTATGCACAGCCGGTACGTTGACACAGATTAACAGCAAGCCAAACTTGATTCTCACGAGCCAGGTTATGAGCACCTTGCTCCTTTATTTTGTCCAAAATGACAGGTGAAATGCAAGTGAAACTATAAATCACAAAATAAGAAAAAACTTCTGAGAATATTAAACATAATCCACTGAATAACAGCTGATAAATTCACTATGTTATGACCGCATAACAGCAAGCTAGTTTATAACGTCAATGTCGTCATGAGAAAACATAATTCAATAGCACATTAGCATTAGCTTCTTGTAATGTAAAACCATGTGCAGATATCATTAGCATACTATAGCAAACGTGCACATTAATGAGCCAACACAATGTGTTCAATTGCGTTCAACACTGACACTGACGTTCTCACTCTGCTTGTAAACATTATTAGTAGGAACTTAAAAAATAATTTAATATCTAAAATAGACTGAGTAATCTGAGGACAGAACACCCTCAAAAACTAATTTATGGTTATAAAAAGCATTTAATACGCATAAATACAGTATAAAGAGCCATTGCATCACAGACAGATAACTCCTGTAGCCTTAATAAATGCCTATATTGAATAAACAAACCAGGGGTGAACAAGTCTCCTACTGCAGCTACAGCTGTGACACACATAAAAACATTAATATTAACCTCATAAACTTGCAATATTATTTAGGAAAATAGCAACATTTTACTCACCAAAAATCAGATTATCTGAACAAAATCCATTTTTCTCTCTTTCCTCAAAAACAGATTATCCGTGTGCTTCAGTTCCATCAAGAAGTCCTTTCCTATCACATTGAAGCTAATGTTAACTAGATTGACTATCCAATCAACATGTCTGAATATGGTTGCCAGATGCCTGTTAGAGGGCCCCTATGACATCATCTCAAGATCTGATTGGTTGAAGCAACAGTTCCATCAACACTTATTTTGTGTTAAGGGAGCCTTCAGAACTTGTGAAGGCCTCGGCAGACATTTTTGACTTTGACCCTGCCTGGCAACAAATGATGGCTGAAATGTGATTGGTTAAATGCTTTAATATGAAAAAACATGGCTGGAAACAGCACAACCATCAGAAAATCTATAAAATGAAGCAGACAGACCATTTGGAATTATTTAATAAGTATTCATGGCCAAAATATAATTAACATCAGTTTTATATATATACTTTGTCCATTAGTGTATAATGTGACAAGTCAGTAGCCATTATTTCTTCTTTCTTGTATAAGTAAGTTTTGAGTGAATGGGTTTTCTGGTCTTTTCTAATTACAAGGAAATGCATCAAAATGCTTATTTATGATAATCAACTGCATAGTACAGATGTGGCAGATAGAGATTGGAGTGAAAAATGTTGGCAGAAATCTAGTACTATAAAAAAATCATACTTCTTACTGGGTTGTACTTGCAGCTCATTCTTCTCAATATTATCAAGCAGGGCTACTGACTGAACTTGCCTCAACCCCTAAAACCCTGAAACATCAGAGCAATGCAAAGAATTAATGCTCCCAAAGGTGGAAAACCATGCATGGTTTATGTCCTTCATGTTTTAGCCATTACCCCACATCTGTATGTGACACTGCTATTTAATTTACTTTCCAAACCCTGCACTGACCATCAAAGCTATACAATTAACTAGCAGGCTTAAATCATTTGAAACCAATTGCCCATATACACAAGCTTCAAACTGCAAGTTCATATTAGTGCTACAATGTGTGAAAGCAATAGTGAGGACAGATAGACCTGTAAGTTGATAAATCAGTGGAAAGGTTTGGAGGAGGGAGGTGGAAGAAAGGGGATAGTTGGAAGAGAGGGAATAGTTCTGAAGGAGAAAATGAAGACAATAAATCAGAATCTGCTGCAGTCTTCTAAATATTTAAATAAGTCTCTGTTTCTGAGGGAGATAGTGCTGCTAAAGGTGAGACACTGCATTTGAACAGGGTTGTGCTTTAAAAACAGATATCACAAATAATCTTTGGTGGTTGAGTACTGATTTTCCCATAAATATTTAGGCAAATAAGGTAAAGCAGGAGATTGGCAGATATACTCTAAAAATTACTTTGTTAAAACAACCCAGTTTGACTCATTTCTATAACCCAGCTTTGGCTCAGTAAATAACCAGCTGGGATATATACACAGGCTTTACCCAAACATAAGGTTACTTTGACTGACCAGATTGTTTCTAACTCATTTCTTGAGTGATATGTCAGTTTGTACCTTTTTGTATTTCTAAATATTTTTTGTGTCTAAACAAACATTATAACTAAAGTAATTTTGACTAATTTTATCAGTCCCACATTACCCAAAATTAAAGTTTATAATTACAGCTTTATTTGAAATAACTACTATTTTTATTGGTTCCAGTTAATAGAACAGTAAAAGGTCTATATGTTATAGGAGTTTACTTTTTTTTGTCAGTGAAGAAAAAATCAGATTCTTCAGATACTATAAATATATTTTGAAAACTGACCTATTGACCAGATTGGTACTGTGACATAGCAGTTTTTAGAGTGCAGCAGTAGATGTAGGTAGAAAATCAGAGGGACTACATTGCATAAGTCTAACTAATTATATGTCTATATTAGGGCTGGAGCTATCGATTATTTTAGTAATCGAGTACTCTACTGAAAAATCAATTTGATTAATCGAGTAATTGGATAAACATATTTGCTTTGTTAAAGTGCAATAAAAAATACACAAGAGAAAACAAGAAAACATTTCACTTAATAATGAATGACCAATTGTTTTCCTTTTTTAGATAGGTTATATTTTTAAATTCACAACATAGATTTCCAAATCGCAAACACAAATAGAAATATATAAAACACAAAATAGAATTACCACAAGTAAAAACAAATTAAATTACTTTCAACTTAAGATTTCTTGTAAGTATCAAAAATATAGGGCAATAATAGATAAAAAAGGCATAAAGATTGGCTTTAGCTTGTGCGTCTTAGGTTCTGAACATCTGAACAGAAACAGGTCCATGCACGAACAGTTTCACACATTTCTGCTGCGAGTGCTTTAAACCAATAGCTCCAGCAGAATCAAGGAAAAGGCCTCTGTGTTTGTGTTCCTTTTAAAGGAGCATTTGACTGCAATGCATGTCAACATGCTCAGGACTTAGGCTTGCCCTCTTTTTCTGAAGCAATGTTACCTGCAGCTGAAAACAGACGTTCTGATGGCGTGGATGTAGCTGGAATACACCGAAGACCTTATCAGTTCTGAAAGTGTTGGATAGCGCGCTTGCCGTTTTCTTCTCATACGTTGTCGCTCTTTTCCCTGTCGCTTCCATATTCACGCTTCTCAACTAAAAATCTCAGCGCTGCCTCCTCCTTCCTGTGCATGGGTGACGTAAGCGTGATGTGCCACATTAAAAGTCGTCAGTGCGAAATACCGTGCTCTGAGTTTTAAATTAAATAAACAATTATTCGAGGCACAGAAAATTACTCGATCATTTTTTGTACTCGATTAACTCGAATTACTAGAGTAATCGTTTCACCCCTAGTCTATATATGTATAAGTCTAACTATGTATAACTACTCAGATAGCAACCAAATTTGCAAAACCCATTTTCTGTTGCACTTCAGTTGTAGGACAGATGGTCTTTTTGGGCAGTTTTCCTGCAAAATGTCTTGATAAACTTGGGAATTCATTTTTTCATTGATGACACCAATCCATCCAAGCCCTGAGGCAGCAAAGCAGCCCCAAATAATGATGACCCCTCCACCATAATTTACAATTGGGATAAGGTTTAGATGTTTGGTGTGCTATGCTTTTATTGTCCACATATAGTTTTGTGTGTTCTTTCCAAACAACTCAACATTGGTTTCATGTCTCCACAGAATATTTTGCCAGCATTGCTGTGGAACATCAAGGTGCTCTTTTGCAAACTTCAAACGTGCAGCATTGTTTTTTATTTTATTTTATTTTATTTTGGACAACAGTGGCATACTCCATTTTGTCATTCCATGAACTTTATCCAGAGATTTCTGTAAGTCTTTAGCTGACACTCTCGGATTCTTCTTCACCTCATTGAGCATTCATTCACTCTTGCAGTCATCTTTACAGGTCAACCAGGCCTAGGGAGAGTAGCAACAGTGTTGAACTTTCTCAATTTGTAGACAGTCTGTCTTACCATGGACACAAAAACATCAAGGCCTTTACAGATACTTTTGTAAACCTTTCTAGCTTCATGCAAGTCTTTTCTTTTCTTGACTTTTCAAGTCAATTCTTGAGCGTAGGTTTTCTAAGAGTTCTTTTGTGCAAGGCATGGTTCACATCAGTCAATGCTTCTTGAGAACAGCAAACTCAAAACGGATGTGTTTTTTACGTGGCAGTGCAACTTTAACCAACACATTCAATCTCATCACATTGATTGGCGCCGGGTTTGCTGACTCCTGACTACAATTAGCTCTTGGAGAAGTCATTAGCTAAAGGTTCACATACTTTTCCCACCCTGCACTGTGAATGTTTACATGTTGTGTTCAATAAAACCTCAAAACATATTTTATGTGGTATTTGTTCAAGGAGATTGTGTTTGTCTATTGCTGTGACGTAGATGAAGATCTGAACACATTTAATGGCCAGTTTATGCAGAAATCCAAGAAATCATAAAGGGTTCACATACTTTTTCTTGCAATTGTATAAAGAAAGAGACACTAAATTTTGTATTTTGTATACTTTAAAATAAGTCAACAGTGGTCAGAAAATATTATTTGCACATCTAACTGCAAAGCCTGCAAAGTAGCGAGATTGAGTCTTGCTCCAAATACCTGGGAAATATGGATTTATAAAAATATCAAACAAGAAGGAAGCTCCAGTTTCTGAATAGTCTGAATAGTAATTAAAAATGAATAAAAATGTATGTATGTAAAAAACTTAGCTTTCTGGCCTTCAGAGATTAGACTTTAACTCTGCTCCGTACTCTACCAGGCCTAGAGGGCAGAGTTCAGTATTGTTCTCTTAAATATTCTTACAACAATACAGAAATGTGCCAAACCTCTATTATTCAAATGTTTATTACTCTTATACCCTGTCTGGCTTGAAATCCTTTATCAGGGGGTTACCTGTAGTGAAATATTTACCATTCTTTTCAAACCATTTACTATTCTCTCAAATCCACACTGCTCTGAAATGACCTCAGGGTGAGCTGGTTTTATAGCATGTTGTATTTTGTATCATCTGGATAATCCTCTCCTAGGGGAGGGTCTCTGTTGGATACACATGGTAGGAGACCAAATATAGCAAGTAGCTGTGGTCAAAAATCTTTTTTCCAATGCAAGATGATGTCTGTCTGGAAAATCACAGAAATGTGTGTCCAGACTAAACTAAGATGATCAGATGGCCAATGAGTTTGATAAGAAACAGTAGATAATTTTGTCTGTACTTTCATTTAGGGGATGAAAGGAAAACATCACTATGGCAGATTTACACAGAACATCACAGACAAGCACAGGCTTTCATACAATTACTTTCAGAAAAGACAGATTTTGTCCCAACCACTTTTTTTTAAGCGCATGTGGCATTGGTGTACCATTTTGGCTTCACTTGGACATCTTTTTAACATTGCACATAGACTTGCTACACCATGTCACAGATAAATAGTCTCTTTTCATATCAGTTGAACAAATAAATGCAGCACAACTGTCACTTCATAAAAGCAAACCAAATTATTTATTCACAAGAAATAGAAAACAATTGTACTGTTGTTCATTTATACACATATATTTTAAACCAAAGTGCTGATACTTCATGTACGGTTTAAGGCTGAAAAGCTTGACAAACCTCTGTTCAGCCCATTGCTGATTTCTTTTTAGTGAATGACTTGATTTTGTAAAGGGCAACATAAATTTGAGTGCAACCACTGGTCTGCATTCTTATTCTCAGAACTTTTCACAGTTAACTAACTTAAATCCTGGGACATCTCTACATTAGGGGCAGGTGGGGCCCGACTCCAGGAGATATTGCTGGGGAGCAGTCTATGACATAATCAATAATTTTGTTTACATTTATTTTGTTAATTTTTTTTCTAACAATGTTGGGTATATAAATATATGTAGTTCCTAATACATTTAACATAGTCCTGTACGTGATGTGTAAGGTCCATATGTTCAACATTCTTCATTTAGTCAGTGAGTATGGGGCTGGCCCATCATCATCCATTTAAGCAAGAAAAAAGTTGAAAACCCTGTGCGCATGTTCAACACCTTTCAGTAATGAGTTGTGGGGCACGTTTATGCTGACCCCATGCTCACATAAGCTTATGTGAATATCATTTTCAGTATCAACATTGCTACACAGCTTGCCATTGAAAAATACAGTAATTTGTTAGCCACTGCTAGCAAGGCAATATAATGAATTGTGTCAGCAATTTACTTCTCCTGAGATCGCTACCTTGCCGTGGAGAGAACCTTTGAATCTAAGAGCCATACCATCTGGAGCTATGCTCCTGGTAGGGCCACCCTTGATGGTAAGGTCAAAGAGGATGTTCCAGACAAAGAGCGATCACACTCCCCATCCAACAGGACCTGGAACTGTGGGCTGCAGCACAGTTCTTACAACTTTAAGTGTTATGTTGCTTTACTGCTAATAACACTGAATGTTGATTTTTCATGATGAGATGTATGCTAGGTGCAACTTAGCACAACATCGAGTCGACTGCAGGGCTGACAAGAGATTGGGATGCTTAGTCAGTCTATTTATCCCACAGAGCACAAAGCAACGAAGTCAAAAACTGTGAATGCCATATTGGCTCGGACGTCGCCCAGGATAAAAAGGTCCGCGGTACCCACTGTGAGAGACAGGGTGGGTATTGAGAAGTTTACTACTGGCTCATCAAAGGTCATATTGTGCAATACAACAAGGAAAGAAGATGAAGAGAAGCTAAACAGCAGACTTTGTGTCAAAATTGGACAATGGAATGTGAGGGGTCTAAACTCACTTGGTAAGTTATCGATACTTAGTAGTGAATTGGAAAGACTGAACATCAGCATT
>BRDA01038821.1:0-11787 GCA_036984385.1 Crenuchus spilurus
TTTGATGATGTTATGGACGGTTGATGATGATAACTTAAAAGTCTTTGCTATTTTACGCTGGGTAACACCATTCTGGTATTGCTGCACTATCTTTCGGCGCAAAAATGGTGGAATTGGTGATCCTCTTACCATCTTGGCTTCAGAGAGACACTGACACTCTGAGAAGCTCTTTTTATACCCAATCATGTTGTCAATTGACCTAATTAGTGTTAATTGGTCTTGCAGCTGTTCGTTATATGCTCAGTTTTCTTTTTCCAGCCACTTATTGCTACTTTGTTGACACTGTGAAATTTTGAATCAACATATTTCTCCTTTAAAATGTTACATTTACTCAGATTAAACTTTTGATCTGTCATCTTTGTTCTATTACAAATAAAATACTGACATTTGCCATCTCCACATCATTGCATTCAGTTTTTATTCACAATTTGTTTAGTGTCCCAACTTTTTTGGAATCCGGTTTGTATTTTGACACCCTTGGTTTTAATTTAACTCTAATAGTGTTGAATTAACACTGACATATTTACTGTGTGATCTGACTGCTCACATTCAAATCACATGCTAGCATATCAGAGGTATCTGATCTAAGACTCCATATGAAGGGGACTCAAATCTGATTTAAAATTATCAGATCTGTTCACATTAAGGTAAAAAAATCTGATTTGAGATTTGTTTGTAGAACTCTGTGCTCAAAATATCTTTGCTGGTGGTAATACTGCACCTCAGTCAGAGTTTAGGTGGTCCTTCACAGCATGACCTTGGCTTCCCAGTACTGATTGTGTTTTGCAAACAGCTGCAATATGCAGCTCATTAGACAGCGGTATGCGAAAGTATACAGAGAGTACAAATTGCAGTTGAATCACACAGCTGTGATGTGTTGTTTTAGCACAGAAATGCAAAATGCTAGTCTATTTTTTGCCCACTGGTCTTAGAGCCTGGATGTGTTTTATCATCTGCTGTTCTCTCTATATGAGAATGGAAACCTGCACAATTTGTCTTTAGTGTGCACATTATTAGTGTAAGTGGAGAGAACAAGAGGGTGTGTCAGTGTGACCAAGTGTTTATCTTATGAGCAATACTTTCCCATTAGACTGTGGAAGTAAGATGACGTACAGCTCTGAAAGGTTATCTGCTCCTGTCTGGGAGGAAATATGCAGGTTTTTCAGAGATGACTAATAATAGATGGCTCATTAAAAGTCCTGTCAAGGTTTTAAAAGGCACCCAAATATAACTGGTGCAAAGCATGCACACTAAAATGTACTTTTCTCACAATGTAAGACTACGTCAGTGATTATAATAACAATTGTCTGATTTAATTATATGATTGTAAATATTATTAAGGTGGTAGTAACTTCAGGCTCCTGTAGATATCCCTGCATGGGGACGATCAGGCTATAAATACCTGTGGAGTGTGATGGGATTCATAGATTGAGAAGAGGTTGTAAGTGTAAGTGTCTCATTCAATGTCTGGAATATGGGTCACAAAGCAGATGCTAACGATAAAGGAGTGATTGTATTTGTGCACCAAAACTCAGAGTGTGAAGGAAGTAGCTGAATTTGCAGGTGTACGGTCATACAGGTCTACCAGCAGTGGTAAAAATGTCAGTCTACAGGAAGTTCTCAGAACTGAGGCTGAAAAACAAAATTGTTTCACTGGTTTCACACCTTCTACTGTAAATGAAAATTGCTTCATTTTCATCAAGAATTGATTCTAGAAGTCACCACATGTCCTTCACAGTCAGTTCATGAAAAACACTCCACAGAGACCTACAGACCATCAACGTATGGAGTAGAGTGAAGCAAGAGACCTTCAGCCTTGTAATATAGACTGGGATTGTTAACACTGCTGGTGGACCTGTATGACCATACGCTTCCATACACCTGCAAATTCAGCTACTTCCTTCACACTCTGACCTTTGACATCACTCTTTATCCCTAACATCTGCTTTGTGAACTACTCTCCACACCTCGAACAAGTCCTAGCCTGTTTGGTGCCCTAAGCAAACAGTCCTTTCAGCGTTCCGCCTTCCCTGAGCACGCAACCCTTGCAGCACAACTCCTCCGACCCTCGCCCCCACCGGAGGCAAGTAGGCGGTAGTAAGTGTACCAACATCATACCAACTAATATGTAGGCTATTTTTTGGAGAGTGATGGCCGGGCAGGGGCGGTGCCGGGCACTCATATTGCCCTTTTCAAGATGCCACCCTGGGCAGCTGCCCATGTCACCCATATCAGAAACTGCCTCTGCTTCTCATCCTATAAATCCCATTACACACCCCGCAGGTATTTACAGCCTGATGATCCTCAGTCAAGTTTCTACAACCTTAAACATGCAAGATGACTCATTGAGCCTATTTGTATATAGTTCTGGTATTTTCTAGAGACAACACTCATGGGCAAGTGTTCTTACTGCCTCCTACTGTGCGTGTTTACTAGTGTGTGTGTGTGTGTGTGTGTTTCACTGCACAGTTTAATGTAGAGGTCAAATTCTTCTGTGTGCAAGTCAGTGAGTGTCTTTTTCTCTTTTTCAGTTCATTTATTTAATAAGAAATCCGGTATGTCCAGAGCTTCTTATTAGTCTGTCCTGTAAGCCTTTTTGTTGGACGACCATTACTGTGACATCTTCACATTTATTGGAATAGTTTTTATAACATAATGGAATTTTTTTGTTAATTAGGAGGTAGGCTATTTGATGCTATTTATTGGTAATTTGGCTAAGTTTGGAATTTCAATTATGCCTGAATGGAGAGCTGTTTTGGAGCTGAAAGAGACGAGTCGTTGGGTCTTATTAATGAGCCGGGTCCATTGATCTGACTGGCAGAAAAGTGCCGAAATGTCAATCACACTAGTAATTCAAGTGTGCAGACTGCTTTCAAACTAATTTCCCCTCTCATTTTAACTTTCCAATGCAGTCAAATTGAAAAGTTCAGTATAAAATGGCCATTTAGATGTCAAACTTGTAGGGGGAAAAATCACACATAGTGAAGTATATTGAGGTCAGAATTTGTTCATATATGAAGAGAAGGGTCTACATGCTACCTCCACCATGCTTCAGTCGTTACCCTATTATCATGACATCAGTCACAACACATTGATGACGACTTTACATTTTGCTACAACTGACTTATTTATACATGCTGCAAACCCTGTCATGTGGCATCGGTCATGATCTGGGGACGTCATAATGTTTTGATAGGACTGGGTATATGTACTGAAAGCATGAATGCAGTACCAGTTGACTAAGAGTTTGATTGCAAAGGACAAAATCTATTCTGAGCAGCTCAAACAGAGAGGAGGAGCCCATCCCTTAGGATCCTCCTCTCTTTCCCAACATGCTTGAGCTCAGCACAAAGAAAAAGAGCTTTCTGCTTACTCTGGCTGATGAGGAAGTCGATCTCCTGACCCAGCAAGCTGTTGTCCGCTCCTACTTTGTTTAACATTTGTCTGGCAGGCCGATGTATTATTCATCTGGACAGGTTAGCAGCGGGATTAGTGCTGCCAGCGCCTGTTTTTCCTCTGTCCACAGCAATGCGCTCAAGGCTTAATGATGCGACAGGTCTCTGTGATGCATCTGGCGGCCGGTGACACCTGCCAAAAAGGAGGAACTCCTAATGGGAGGAGAGCAGCTGCACAGCAGCCGCAGGCACATCAAAATCTACACTTTAGTGGCCTCCCAGTGCCAGAGCGGGCCAGAGGGGGTAGAGGGATGCTGCTCTTTGTTTTACTTTAATCACCAATCAGGAGGCTGAGGTGATATAACTGATGTGCTGAGCTCCTTTTCTGCCTCAGAACAACATTTCTCAGCAGACAGCAGCCACAACATGAAAGTAATGCTTTTATCGTTTTGGTCTAGCTTATTTCCTTTTGTTTCAAAGTGACATAGATATGTTCTAGTACATCTCCAAAAGTAAGAATATAGTGAAAAAAGTTAATAATTTAATTCATAAAGGCAAACTTTCATTTTTTTTATACTCTTTACACTTACAGTCACATATTTGTAGTCTTTGGTTGTTTTAATGTTGATACTGTTTGAACGGACAAGTCATACTGATCAACATTAAAGCAAAATAAGTCTTAAAATATGTAACTTTATCAATATATGAAAGTTTTTTTTTGTATTTTTTACATTTAACAAATTAACTTAACAATTTTTTACTGAGTCACTGTCTATAACAGCTGCTGTGCAGGTTTGAATGCATTACGTCAGTTCATTTATGACTGCATTGCAACAAAAATGGCCGCCACACTTACGATTAGCATGAAAGTAGAGCAGCGTGCAGATATTATATTTTGTGGTCTGGAGGTGTGTCTGGTGTTGATATTTTTCAGAATATGTGCACAGTCTTGAGAAAGTGTTTTGTGGTGAAGAAGTGTATGAATGGATAGAGAAGTTCAAGAAAAGTCGCACAAGTGTCAGAGCCACGATGTCCACGACTAATAACAACATTGAACTGCACATTAACTCATTCTAGACTAGATGAGTGGATGGTGGATTATGTTGTAAATCATTTGCATATCAGCTTCTGCGTTTGCAATAATCCATCACAGATGTGGGTTTAAGTTTGTCTGAGGTGGGGACCATAACAACTCGCAGAGCACAAACTGATCATTTTTGGATACTTTATCCAAGACTGTTGTGTTGTAGCATGACAATTTGCATCCACACACCACTGCCCATGCCATGGACACTCTCCAACAACTTCATTTAAGGTGTTAAAGCTCCTTCCTATAGTCCTGATCTTGACCTGATTGGTCTCCTGAAAGAAGCCGTAAGAGGATGGAGGAAGAGGAAGTATAGAGGTGCATTTGTAGCTCACAGCTCAGCCAAAAACTTGTTTTAATGAGGGAATATTAAAGCTTGTTGACAAAGTGTATTGAAAAGCAGGAGATTGTGGAAAAATAATGTATTTGTAACAAGGCTGCTCCGGTTTTGCAGCTCTCTGCTAGGGGCGGTCTTTTGGCTAAACCCTGCAATCAGCTGGCAGCTGTGCCTGCTGGTCATTAAAGTGATTGCTTGCTTCTGATTGGCTGTGTGCCTTTTTCGAGCAGGTCCCTTTTCAGGATTGGTCAGCATTAGTCATCAGCCGTGATGGGCTTCTTGTGGACTCTGTGCTGAAAGTTCCTCAGAGACTCACCTCGCAGTTGTCTGCGCAGGCCAGACTCCGCCGGTAAAAGGACATTATTTTTGCCGTGCCCTGTTTACCTAAATCCCTAAAGTCCTTGGCTGCTTTCCGCTGAGGTCTGGGGTATTCTGTGTAATTTTGAAAAGCTGTATGACTGTGTGTTCTCTCTAGAATTCTTTAACCTCTAGTATCTCTTGAGTTTTCAGTCGTATTTAAACCGTGGTGACAGCGTGGTCGCGGCTCCTCTGGTGTGGTATTCTCAAGTTCATCTTCAGTGGTTTTGTTTCAGGGTTGCCATTACTCATATTGGCTTCTTTGCTGTATCAACTCAACCACTAATGCATAATTTTTTTAGGTTATATCTTTATTTTTCTTATAGTTACATTTTTGCTGATTACACTATCTGTACTTGATGACCTGGTTGCATTCGTTAAAATCTACCAGGCAGCCATTCATTGGCGTCCATGCCATTAACTCCTTCAGCCCTGGATCTGAATATACCCATGACAGCATTTGTCTTTAAACTTATTAAAACCCATTTTTTGCTCATTTTTGTGAATGAATTGACCTTTTTTGGAGTATGAACACAACCTTTTTCACAATGTTCTGATGCACTAGTATACATATGCATGTGTACACATCTGTATTAGGGATTGTGTTGTTTTGAGAGTATTAGCTGGCTTGCCTTTATAAGAAATAAACAAATGCATAATCTCTAAAAAGAATTGAATGGAATGATGCAGCATTTGGGTTTTGAACCAGTCTGGACCTGAAATAAAAATGGCAAGAAATCACTTTTGGATGTCTGTAGATTTCTAAGCACAACTTACAAATAAATGTGATAATCCCCTGTTTGGCCAAGCTCCATTTCATCTTGGAGACTGGCACATTTATACTCATAACAGGTAAGCTCTCATCTGTGACATAATAGTTCACTGAGTCAGCGGACTGCAAGAGCTGCAAATGTGCCCACCTGGATGAGTAAAATATTCATGTCATACCTGGTGTAATGTGGCATCACTAATGCAAGCTGATGCCAGATGGCATTTAGCTAGGCTGGGTGGCAGCGCTGCAGAGGGGCCAGTCGTAGTTAATGGCAGACAGGCCCTGTGACAGTTCACATTAGTCGTTGCGGATGTTGAAAGTTTTATATGTGCCCTTCCCTTAAGTTAAGCTTTCCATGAAATATCAGCACACTGCAGTGGAAAATGAGGTCAGGTCTGTGAAAGAAGTCTTCACGGTTCAGACAGGCTCTTAAAATCCAAAACCAAGTTTTCAGAGGAGTAATGTGATGTAGTTACACCACCAAGTAGCTCTCATTGTGTTGTTAAAGAGAAGCTCAGAAGTGTTTGTTGGAGTATGTGGGCAGATTCTACATGAACATACTCTATAGTTCATAATTTAAAAGCTGTTTCACTGGTTTTTAATAGAAACTGTAGCTAAAATGAATTGATGTTACTGTTTGAATAATGCTGGAGCATTGCATTATAAGAGAATAGTCTTTACTGGTGACAGTATTATGTGAAAACAATGAGAGCACAATCAGAATCCCAATGAAGTAACTACAGAAAGAGGAAATGAGGTCTGTACACATAGAATAAATGTGACTTTGACTTTGTTCAGACTGCACAGATCTGTTTTTTGTTATATTCAATTTACTGAAGCATTAATAGACCATTAGCAAACATATGTTGTGATGTTCTTTATTATAATGTGCAGTTCTTAATTTTAAAGCTTTTCTGGTGCACTCTTAGCTAAAACTTTATTTCAATTACATGCACATTTTCCATTCACTTTAAACACATGAATTCAATGTAAAAACACTTTAAAAGTTGTTTTCTTGAGCATGTCGTGGATATCAACAGTGTAGAAATTTGACCCCAAACAGACCATTCGCATCAGGGGACCAGACGATGTAGTCTGGAAAGTTGGTTTATTGGTGTGCACAGATCCACAGACACCCTCAGATAGCCCACCAAAAGCTAGGCTACCATGAGTTATAAAGGCTGGATGGTATTTAAAAACACTTCCAAATATGGTGATTAAAATCAGATTTTATTTAGATTACAGACAAATTAAACAAAATCATTGAAAATGTAGTTTTTAATTTTTTTAAAAGGTTATTTTTGTCTTTTCTAACTGGTCAGTGAAGCTATAAATGACATATTATTATTTATATATAATATTGTGGCATAATGACTATTGTAAATACTTGAATGTACCAAAAATAAGCCTTTTGCAGGATTCATGCAACAAATGCTCTTTTTTTGTGCAAATCATGGGGCGTCCATATTTGTTGCACTGCAGTCATAAATGAACTGACATAACATTCAAACCTGCACAGTTATTATGAGACCTTGTACAGAAAGTGTTAGGCATTGCAGCCCACATACATTTTAATGAAACTGAAGTGTGGATATAGAAATACACTATCGGTCAGAAGTTTTACAACGTGTCTGGCATGTACATAATTGGTTAGGGCTTCATGCTAGAGCAAGATAAAACATCAGTCCAAGCTCTGCCAGAACTACCTTAGGAAAAAAAGAACAAGATGGTCAGCTTGAAAACATGGAGTGGAGCACAGTCTCCAGACTTAAAGTCTGGACTCACGAGTGTGTTCAGCTGTTATATCTGACAAAGGTGCTACTTTGTGTCCAAAGTTTAGACACATTTTGGTCTGTAAATTAATTCTGTGGTTATTTAAAACTGGAACAGTTGTTCTACAGCTTCGGACAGGTAGTGTAGATACTATATAGTGATTACATGGATTATAATGCTCTGATGAATTGCATTAAATGAAGGAGGAATGGTGCTTTAACATTGTTAGTGTTCTTTAATCTACAGCATATGTGAGATTTCATATACAAAGTCAAAAGTATGCACATGAATGCATTTGTTTATAGAACTTGCTACCCAAATTTATCAGGCAATAAAGTCATTATATTCACCAAGCCTGTTCTGTTTCTGTCTAAATCTTTCACCATCACCTTCTCTCTCACTTTTTCATTTGTACACACACTCTCTCTCACGCACACACACACTTTCCACAGATCTGTTCATTATTATTCGCCCACTCCAGTGCTAATGAAAAATCACTGTCCTGGAAACTGTGATTTAATTCCAAAGTGTCTGATGCAAAATGGCCATTAAGGCAAACATGGAAGGATACGGCCATTACGCAGCTGCCTCTCAATCATCTCCAGCATTTTTTTTATTCTCCTTCCCAGAGAGCTTTTACTCTGAGCTATAATTTTCATCATGCAAACAAAGGAAGGTGATGAGGTAAATCAGGATCAAACGATGCCTTCGGCCTCAGTGAAATGTTGCACTGCGCTGCACTCTCTCAATCTAAACTGCGCTTACGTCAGATTCAATGACTTGTGCTGTGGGTGTGGCGCTCTGCGTCTAATCAGAAGCGCATCTGACTTTAGTTTACATACTTTGCAGAACTGCCAAACTGTGCGCTTACTCATAACTCTTACATCCAGCATATGGCTGCTCCATGTAATGTGAAAACAACCTCCATATTTTCTCAAATATGCAAAAGATGCTGCGACGTTGTTTCCATGGTGGCATTGTTGGAACATTCAGGGGAAAACAGCCAAGTGTGAGATGCTAAAAGTGGCCCATATGTGTGTGATGCTTGTTTTTTTTCTGTGTGCACTTCAGTGTAATAATAAGACTCATTGTCTCTAACTAGAGAACAATTATACTGACTGGGAAAGAAAGCTCCACTGCGCTGATATGAGCTGCATATTAATTGCCTTTTCTCTTTTAATTAACACATTCAGAGCACAGCGTGGAGAATCGGGAGGTTATGATGTGTGCTTTAGATGCCATTGGAGCTGATTTTTGACGTCCAGAAAATACACGACTGCTTCTATTTACTTAACTAAACAGGAAAAAAAGCAACTTTTCATTTACGTACTGCACTATAAAGTCATTTTCCTCTTACACAACAGCAAAGGATGCACATATTATGCAGCATATAGAAACGTTTTGTTCTCTCATGCTGGTGGTTGTCTGCAGTAATAGTTCATCTCAGATGTCAGAATTATGAGAAAAAAAGCTTATTTTTTTATACTGCATGTTATATTCATTACATGTAAAGTTCTGCCATGAAGACTTACAGGCCTGAATGACTGAAATAAAGCTTAATTTATCAAATTATATTAATTATTTTGGCGTAAGCCCCATCCTAGTCCCAGATCTTGACCTGCACTACACCTGCCGGATGAATTCGGAGGTGCAGAGCCTATCCCCAGGCACAGAACCAGGACTAAACTGGGATCAGTGTGGTGGATAGATGAGAAACTATGGGATCTGTGTCAGTTTTATAAAGACAGGTGATGCCCTGTGTTTGATCGTGGCATTAAGTCTACCTGGCAGAACTGCACCTAAGCTATATTGGCATATTTCAAGAAATCTCAGATGAATTGTTATTCAAACAGCATCAACAAGATTTGAAATGAAACTTTTTTCATACTATTCTAATTTCTTGAGATGCACTAGTACCTTGACAGAGCTTTATGAGACTGGCAAATGCCTACTGCTTTGACAGTGAGATGGTAAACCTATGTCTTGAGCCCATTTCAGCTGGCACTCTCGGGGTACAATGCTTCAGTGCTACAAACAGCCAATATTTTGAACTCTGCACACAAAAGCAATCTGTTTACCTGCTGGCAGGCACAGTGACGTGTCGTCAATGGCAGCACTTGTGTATTGTTGGTCATTTGGTTAAACATGGCACTAAAGCAGAGACAAAGGTTGGCTGCTACTACAGTTTTAAAGTCAGAAATACAGCCTGGCAATATCATACATATCATAAAACTGAGGTTATGAGCAAAGTACGGCTTGTTTGATTTGAAACATAGCTAGAACATTGACATGATGTTTGTACACAGCGTACAGCATCAATGATCACTTCATTGCATTTGTTACAGGTACCGTGTGAACACGGATTACACTGGATTACAGATCACACTCCAGGATGAGAAAGATGAGACATAGCAACAGCATTTTTACTCTCTCAAGTTCTCTGCAGTTATTTATTTAGACACATTTTCAAAAAGTGCATTTGTCACTGTTTTTCCTTAGAATAATTTTGCATTCAATATATTTTCTTTTTCCAAAAAAGTGCAGTTTTCAATGTCATGTAAACCCAAATATACAGAAGAAATAACATACCAAAAGCACACAAAATACATTCACTTTCACTTTTTTCCCATATATTTTCATGCCATTCATTTCTCTCTAGAGGTCAGCCTGGCAGTATTACCAGTTAGCTGTACAGAGGATACAGTCAAAGGCTGTAACTTCATTATGTTTATGTTGTATATGGCTGAAACCATTACATTACTCACACTGCAAACTTCATCAGTTTATGTTCAATATAATACTGCAAAGAGTGCTCAAGTTCAATGTAAAACCATGAAAGTACCTAAACTAGCTCCAACTATTGTAAATGAATATCATTTTTAGTCTTTTAGTTAAAATAAAAGCATTACAATTCACATATGAAATACATAAACTCCAGCAAAACGTACAAAAGATGGTGGAAACCAAAGTGTGGGCTGAGCTGAATTGCTAAAAAGTTGTACTCATTGCCACCAACACCATCCACTCTCAGGCCATTTCTCAAACCTCAAATACGCAAGTACGAACTTGCGGACTTGACAAGTACAAACTTCCCAAGTACGGGGGATTATTTTGCATTTGGACCGCCAGCGTACTTGATGACGTCACAGCCCAGCCTGCCCTCAACCAGCCGACGTAGCCAGTTCAATATTTTTTTTTATTCTGATTTGTGTATTCACTGAAAAATATATGAATTAAAATGTTTTATAATTTCTTTACATTTAATAGAACAAAATGTGTGTCTATATAAAAGGCTATGGTCGGGAAATAATCGCAGGTGTGATTTGTGAGGAAAATGCAGCGGGTGGTCGCTGCAGTTGCTGCTGGTATGCTTTATTACCTTCAAGCTGAAAAGGAAGCAGCACAACTAAGGAGGAGAACAAGGATAAAGATGAGGGAGAGGAGGAAGAAACGTGCACTGATGGCTTACTTTCTTGGCACTCGTTACATTTCTCTTTTTACTTGCGTTTGTAATCTAAGCTATAGAGAAATGGTACACAGTGTACTCTTTACCATGTTTGTATAACTCCCGCTTCAGTCAAATAAATAAAAAAACATTAGACATTTAAGAAAGCCAACAAAATGGATATTTTCTTTAAATCTAGTTTTACACAAATTTATTTTAGATAAATGGAAACATTAAAAATGAAATAATTTTAGTATCTTTTCTTCTGTGTCTTTGTTGCAAAATGCATTCTGGGATATTTTGCCACACCAAGTCCACACAAGTCACCACCGATGCATACTTGATAGAAGGGGCGGAGCGAGAATGCGTACTTTGATTTGGAACTGTACTTGGGCTGAGAGTGATGACGTTTCACAAGTTCACAAGTACACAAGTCCGCACAAGTATGCATATTGAGAAACGGCTTCAATGAAATTTAAGTTTTCCCAAACCAAACTCTAAAGGCTGAAATAAACACTTACTAACCTCCAAACACTCTACCTAGCAAAGTTAGCAAATATTACCATATGACTGTATGTTACCTATGAGTGTTTTAACTCACACAAACCTGAAATACAGGAT
>BRDA01038829.1:0-11318 GCA_036984385.1 Crenuchus spilurus
ATATTAGATGTTGGCATCTCCACATCATTGCATTCAGTTTTTATTCACAATTTGTTTAGTGTCCCAACTTTTTTGGAATCCGGTTTGTACAGTGTCACATCAAAAAATTAGGATTCTGTGAAAATGTTCATTGTTTTTAATTGAATTTAAAAAATATAAACTGTAAATTAATTTAATTACATGTAAAATGGTATATTTTTCATTTTACTGATGATCAGTATGAAAATCAGAAATATGAATTTTAAGTAAATTAGTGTCCAAAGAGTATCACCATTAAATTAAAAACCTTGAAATATACTTTACCTGTAATGAATATAAAATATGACAGTTTACCTTCTTAAAATAAATTATGAAGACAAATGAAATAATTCACAATATTCCAATATTTGGAAACACTAGTATTATGCTACATTTTGGGACATTATGAAGAAGTTATACAAACAAGTGAAAAAAAAATGTAACACATTTTTAAGCATTTAATTTAAATAAACTCAATCTGTCCACCAAATTACCAATGGTTACTTGATGCCTTTTCCCTTTTCAGGCTCTTTAAATGTGAGGCACTGTGTAGCATGGCCAAACAAAGGGCACTGTGGTCAGCAAGGGCATATGGTCTTTGTCTTGTTGCCTGTCTTCTGCACAGCCCTGAGTCACACCTCCCAATACAATCACTAGTGTCACATTTGCACTGAAGCAAATGCACAATTTAAAATGCACCAATGTCTCCCTCTGCTTTGTATGCAGCTGTTTGCTCAGACTTGAAAATGATGTGAGAGATTTTAGTGGGTCTTGCTGCATAAGTACAGGATATTGCAAACACTCCTCTCAGTCTTTCTGCCAGGATTTATCTGATCGTGTTTGGGTTTCATGACACATGCATGTAATCCACAGCAGATATGAGTTTTTCTTCAAAGTTTAGAATTTGTGCTCAGGGGAGGCATGGCGTCCTCAGTGTAGGAAGGTGTGCTGATGGAGAGATTACCCCTTCAGTTTGTGTTCCATTCCTGTGAGTCGCCACACCTAAAGCGAAGGCCAGACTGAATGACAGACGTATTTGCATGAGAGCGGTGACTCCCGGTGAGCTGACAGAGACAAGGAGCAGCTGGATGACATGCAGGAGCAAATTAGGCCGTGCGAAAAAGTGGCACTTGTGTCTTACTCTACATGTTTGTCACTTGCAAAAGCCTGTGATCTTCTTGACTGGAGGGTTAGAGTGGATTACGCAGAAATATGTGAAGTCTGATGTAAACTGAGTTGCGTGGGCATGTGATAGCTTTAGCTTTCAAAATTGACTCTTCTTTACACTAGTTTTACAAGTCAAATGAGACTTACGTCCATCATTTAAAACATGAGGGTTCCTATATGGTTCCTTGGAAAAATTGTTTAATGAAACAGGAACATAAGCTTTACAACATATTTTTACATTTTTAAAAGGCTCAGATGCTTTGACATATACAGGTTTAGTTTGTTAAAACAGCCCATTTTGAATTTATTGTTTTTGTGATGTCACAAACACCAACGTTTTTGCATATACTCACCCCAGTTATACCCACCCCGTTATGTTAAAGTTACAAGACATAAAGAGTATTTCAGCTCAGACTGCTTTTCTAAATGAGGCACAATACAGGACAGCCAATCAGAACAGAGGTGATTTACATATGTCATATGTCTTAAAGGCACAGTAACAGCCTGTCAAATTCTAAGGCATAAAAAGTTAAGTGTTAATATTAAGTATTATTTTTGATTATTTTTGACAAATTAACCCAAAGAAATAAACACCTCAACACCACCTCAACATAAGCATTCATGTCAATCATCAGTCTTCAGACAGGTCTGATGAGTGAATTTGTGTTTCATCATATTTTATATTTTATTATTTTTTTAAACTTTATTTAAACTTTGTTGTTTAGCATAAAACCCAAGTGTAGTCTTATACAAAATTATAACATGTTCCCAAAGGCTTTAATGAACCTGTGATGTTCTACAGCATCATTCTAAGAAATCCTTTATTGATACATTTATTTTTAGGAGAGTTGTCATGCTAGAGTCCAGATTTCAGAAGGCTATACAGAGGCTCTACCAATATGACATTTCATATTTCACTCATATTGGATCGTTGAACATGTTATCTCTCCAATATTTTTTTGTGTTTATCTTGCAGTGAAATTCCTACAGTTTTGAGTTTGTATTTTGGAGTTTGTCACAGTTCAAATTAATTTGTTTGATACCTCGTTCCTCCAGGGAAAGGAATCCAACAGCTGGCACAGACTGATTGTCTATTATGATAGAACACATCAATATTTATCTCATAATAATTAATGATGTGACTTAAAATGGTTTCTAATTGTCAACACAAGGTCAGGTGGGACTATTGTGTCTATCTGAAGACTCTATCTGCTCTACCAAGGAGCAAAAAATCTGACAGGCCTAAGCAGCATCTGCAACAAAGTATCAATAAAAGCAAACTCAGGTGATTTTCTAACAGGTACAGAGACCCAAAGGTTTGGCATTGCCTTAATCAATGACAGATTTAATGCTTCTCTGGTCATTTTGTACCTTTTTCAGTTCAAAGAGTATAATAGATCTCTCTGAGCTGGCAGTATTTACCTTTCCTACCTTTACACAAAGTCATTTAACACTTAATAAAGTGTCCAGTGAAACTGAAGTCGTCATGACCAATTTTCTCAAATCAAATCAGACATGCGCACATCACCCTAAACTTTGTTAATCAGTGACTGAAGCCTTTGAAGTGTCTTTCAATCCTAACACCACTCCTGAATGTGGATCACAGCTTATGTACATAAGAAACTCTAAGCTTTGAACGCTTTAGAAAAGTGAGAAACAACTTTATTAGCGTCACAGAGGAAATCAAATTGTAATTTAAAAATACCACCCCCCCCCAAAAAAAAAATAAATAAATAAAAATAAATAAATAACAGTGCACATTACAGTGCACATTATATCTGGTGCAGTTCTCTACAGTGATATGGGTTCTTATTTTCTCTCAGTCAAAGTACACTATTTGCTAGTCCCATTCATGCACTTCCTACAGGCACACAGATAAACCAGTCATACCATCAGGAATAACTCACTTTTCCCTTCACTTTTCCACAAGTGGGAAGCCATGAAAACACCAGCAAAGAGTTAGTCACCAAAAAAGTCAACATCAGTAATATGGAGCTGGTCTGGATTTTCCCAAATTGACGTAACACAAACCATGGTGATTTCCACAGAGAAGCTTTACATGTCAGACGGCAACATGACAAACATTTTCAACCATTTAAAGCAACAACATCCCAAAGAGCAGAGGCTAATGCTAACCTTACAGTGAGACCAAAACAAACAACACTAACACAAGCATTTAAAGTGACAACATCCCAAACAGCAGAGACTAATGCTAACCTTACAGTGAGACCTGAAGGTCCTGCAGCTAACTGAGGCTAATGCTAACCTTATAACCAAACAAACAACACTAACACAAGCATTTAAAGCGACAACATCCCAAACAGTCTGCTGAGAGTCCAGCACTGAGAAGGTCCTGCAGCTAGCTGAGGCCAATGCTAACCTTATAACAAAACAAACAACACTAACACAAGCATTTAAAGTGACAACATCCCAAACAGCAGAGGCTAATGCTAACCTTACAGTGAGACCAAAACAAACAACACTAACAAGCACTGAGAAGGTCTGCTACACCTCAGCTAACTGAGGCTAATGCTAAACTTACAACAAAACAAACAACACTAACACAAGCATTTAAAGCGACAACATCCCAAACAGCAGAGGCGAATGCTAACCTTACAGTGAGACCAAAACAAACAACACTAACAAGCACTGAGAAGGTCTGCTACACCTCAGCTAGCTGAGGCTAATGCTAAACTTACAACAAAACAAACAACACTAACACAAGCATTTGAGATAGGTGCTTCATGTGATTTTTTAAATTTAGAGTACTGTTTTGATCCTTGTGCTTTTTACACACTTAGGAAATTAATTCTCCTGCCAATTTAACCAAATCCGTGCAGTCAAACACACATTAGTGAACACACACTAGGGCGCAGTGGGCAGCCCTAATCACAGGGCCCGGGGAGCAGCTAGAGGTTAGGGGCCTTGCTCAAGGGCACTTCAGTCATGACCTGTTGGATCTGGGAATCGATCCGGCAACCTTCAGATCACAAGCCCAGTTCTCTAACCACCAGGCCACGGCTGCCTCTAAGAGAAGGCAAGTAAACAATAGAAAAACAGAAACAGTAGCATTTTATCTGGCAAAGAATATAGCTCCTATCAAAATAATGGGAAACTTAGATAACAACAAGAGTTAACATTTTATTTACCTGTTTAAACTGTTTTTGATTGGCTATTGTTCTGTTTACTTGTTCACTGCATGTTTATTTGTGTACTGAGCACTACCTCACAACACATAGTGACTGATTCTGCTGAGGATCTATGTTTAATGGAATATGCTACACTCTTAATAAAGATGGTTCTTCAAGGGTTCTTTAGTAAAGAAAATACACAGTTTGTCAGTACATCTAGGATGACCAGACGCCCTCTTTTACACGGACATGTCCTCTTTTTGAAACTTAAAAAGGATGTCCGGGGGGAATTTCACAAACGTCCGGGATTTTGTTGTACACGAGAAGCGTTTTGTTCACAAACTAGTCTTGCCTCCCCCTATTCCATTTGGTTCGCTTGAGTGAGATATTACGCTATATTAAATGGAGATCCAGCTGAAATCCAAGCCGGTTTCCCTTTAGACTGCCACAAGCTCATGATTGGCTCTGCCATTTCTTGCTAGCGTGTGATTGGCCGTCGCTGCTGTCACTCCCTCAAATGGAGTCTGGACTGCAATTTGGCCAGCAGTCCGTTTTCACCTGTAAGTTATTAACGCATTGAGTGTTTGTTCTGTCTGTGTCACATCAGCTAGATGTATTTTAATTTCAGCGGTTTCATATTAAAATCCATTAATATTTACATTTGAGTGTCTGTGTGTGTGTCTACCAGTCTGTGATAAGCCATCTATTTACATGCCTCTAAGTGTAACTATTATCAAAATAATTCAGAATTTCAGCTTATTTTTACTAAAAAATGAGGTATAATTCTGTGTAAATAAGATCTATTGACCATACAGTCCAAACATATGTGTAACATTGATGATAATGAGCTGAAGTGAAGCTGACTGAAAAGGATTGAGTGATAATTTTATGCTACACACTTTTAACAGTTTATTATTTATAAATAATATGTAATAATGTATTAATATTTTATTAATGATTAATATAAATGTTTATTATTTTATTATTCATAATAACGTTTAATAGTTATTATTAGTATATTATTAATAGTAACTAGTAATTATTAATAAAATATAAATCATAATTTGTCATTATTTATTAATAATTAATTATAATAATAACATTTGTGTTCAAGCAACAAAAAAATGTATTTGGACATGTAATACATTAAATGCCCCCAACTCTTCCCCCCCACCCCCAACTCCTTCCCCCCACTAAGGTGTCCTCTTTTTCATCACCTCAGATCTGGTCACCCTAGTACATCTGTCCAATGGCTGTATGAATTAATCACCATAGTTATAATGTAAAGATTGGAATATACTGATTGCCATTTTCCCACCACTCAGAATGCCTGTCACAAAGTCAATGATAATGATTTTTATATCAGTCCATAATAGACTTGTGTATGGACAGCATCACATGCCATTAGCAGAATGGCAGAAATTTATTTCAACATGTCATTTAACCACAGGTTTCCAAACTTTTGCATAAGAATATAGTAACCATCTCTAAAGAGTTGAAGGCAATTTGATGAGTCCACCATCAGGAGAACACTGAGTAACACTGACAAGGTTGCAAGGAAAAATTCACTTTCAATGTTTTGTGGGCGACTCAGACAAAAATAGATCTTTTTGTTATTTTTTTTTTTTCTTTTTTGAATGAGAAGCATTATGTTTGGAGAAAGTAAAAAACTGCATTCCAGCATAAAAACATCAACTTCTCTGGGAAACATGGTGGTGGTAGTATTAGGATTTATGTCTGTTTTCCGGCATCTGGTACAGGATTGCTTGCCATCGTTGATAGAACAATGACAGTCTCCACTCTTTACCCAACAAAATGGACAAACTGCTTCTCCTCAACAGTGCAAACAAGTCTTTTGCAAGTTTGGCTTTCCTCTGCTTCACTGGGAGCTGGATCTGTAATTCTGTCCCCGACAGTGCGGTACATCTGCCAGCAAGTCTGAAATGCCTGCATTAAAACAGTTAAGAAATGGACCAGTAAAGCAGGATCTGCAGGACTGTTGTGAATACACTGATTGGAGTGTTCTTGAAGCTGCAACTGACAAGCTAGATGGGTTGACTAGCACTGACTTCTTACATCAGTTATTGTGAAGACATTTGTGTGTCAATCAAGACTTTTTGGACATATAGCAACAACAAACCCTGATTCACAAACAAATTTCTTCCAACTTCAAACATTCCACCATCATCCCAATCCCCAAGAAACCCTCCATCACAGGACAGAATGATGACATGCCCATTGCTCTGACATCTGTGGTCATTAAGTCCTTTGAACGGCTGGTGGTGACCAACCTGAAAGATGTTACTGGTCATCAGCTGGACCCCCTGCAGTTTACCTACCAGGTAAACAGGTCTGTGGTTGATACAGTAAACCTGGGGTCGCACTACATCCTCCAACACCTCGAGCACCCTGGGTCATACACAAGAATCCTGTTTCTGGACTTCAGCTCGATGTTCAACACCATCACCCCCAAAATCCTCTCATCCAAACTATCCCAGCTCACTGTATCTCCCCCACCTTCAGTGGATCTCCAGATTCAGAAGCACTTCATGCTTCCATCTGCAAACAAACTTTATGGAGATGTGGATGTAATTTTCAAGCAGGACTTGGCACCTGCCAGTGATGCCAAAAGTACCAACAAGTTTATAACTAGTTGATTGGCCAGTAAAGTCACCTGACATAAACCCCAAAGAGACTCTATGAACTATTGTTAAGAGGAAGATGAGGGACACCAGACCCAACAATGAGGACGAGCTGAAGCCACCATCAAAGCAACCTGGGCTTCCATACCACCTCAACAGTGCCACAGGCTGATCACCTCATAAGGAGCCCCGACCAAGTACTGAGTGTATATACTGTACATACTTTTCAGAACAACTTTTATGAATTAAACATATTTTTTGAATTGGTCTTATATAATAATGTAATGTTTTGAGATTCTGACTATTGGGTTTTCATTGCCTGTCGGCCATAATCATCAACATTAAAAGAAATAAACACTTGAAATAGTGTAATGAATCTACAGGTGTTAGACAATGAAACTGAAACACCTGGTTTTAGACCACAATAATTGATTAGTATGGTGTAGGGCCTCCTTTTGCGGCCAATACAGCGTCAATTCGTCTTGGGAATGACATATACAAGTCCTGCACAGTGGTCAGAGGGATTTTAAGCCATTCTTCTTGCAGGATAGTGGTCAGGTCACTACGTGATGCTGGTGGAGGAAACCGTTTCCTGACTCGCTCCTCCAAAACACCCCAAAGTGGCTCAATAATATTTAGACACAAAGACTTGCTGTCTTGGTCACAGATGCGCCAGCAAGACGTGCACCAACAATTTGTCCTCTTTTGAACTCTGGTATGTCACCATAATGTTGTGTGCATTGTAATATACTATATAACTGCTCTTACCTACTAACTGAACCTTCACACTCTGCTCTTACTGGTGCAATGTGACATTAATGAAGATTGGCCACCAGACTGGTCCAATTTAGCCATGAAACCTCCCACACTAACATGACAGCTGTTTCACTTTCATTTTCTAACCCCTGTATATATATATATATATATATATATATATCACTTTTTGAATTGAATTACTGACATAAATGAACTTTTCAATGATATTTACATTTTTTGATATGCACCTGTATATGTTGCCTTTTTTCACTTAGAAAGTACAAACTTGTGTATTCAGTGTTTGATTTTTAAAGTGAAAATGTATTTTCAAATGGGAATACACTTAAATATGACATTTTTCTGCCCATTTTTCTGCACAGTTATAATATTTAATGTGCCATGTCACATCTTCTGTATCATTTGTTTCCCCCCAAATGTTAAATCAAGTAAATAAAGACTAAGTGTGCATTAAAATGTGCAAATGTTCTATGCACTTTGTAGATGAACTTATTTTTAATGTGCCATTTCAAATGTGTACAAACTTCTGCATATAAATGCGCGACACAGTGGTTTGGTTGTTAGCATGTTCACCTCTCAGCGCTGAGGTCTTGGGTTCAAGTCTTCATCTGGGTGGAGTTTCCATGTTCTCCCCGTGTCTGTGTGGGCTTCCTATGACACTCAAAAAACATGGAGATCAGGTGAATTGACTCTAAATGACCCTGCGGTATGTGTGTATGAATGTATGTGTGTATGACCAGATATGACTGGCACTGGTCTTGGGTAAGCCCCCTAGTGCTGGATGCAGTCCTCCAGGTGGACGGTCATTTCCAGTTCATACGCTGTGTGTGATTGGCTGCCACTTCTTGCCGGTGTGTGTGGTTGAGTTCTAAGTGTGTAAATGGAGTGTGTTGATAGTGTTGATTGTAAAGCGTTCTTGGGTTTGAGAAAGGCGCTATATAAGTGTAACATTCATTCATATGTATGTTATGCACTTAGTTGCTAACATTCTATAAAGAAGTGCTAACCTGCTACTGTTTTCATCTTTAATCTATTAAAGCATTGTTCTGACAGAGAACATCTATTTGACATTAATATGTAACATTTCAGACCTCAGTGATATGAACATTTGCTAAAACCAAGTTTCTACATATCAAAACAAAAGTTCCATTAAGATCCTGTAATGTAGCAAAACGGGACTTAATGGTTTTCACTGGTTGAAAAATTGAAAGTGAAGCTTGCGGCATTGTTTAGACTTCCCTGCTGAAAAAGTGGAGCTGTTTCTCACTGTTACTGCTGCTGCTGAGGGTAAATGTCTCCATTTACCGTACATGATAAGATACTGTAATGCATCATTTACTGTATTTCCCTCTGGCATTTGGCATTATGTTGTAGTTCTCTTTGTGTGGTAATTGGTCCTTCATCTCTGCCATCACCCGAGTGTGGAGGAGACAAACTAGCAGTTTATCATTTGATGTGAGTGATTAAATATTAAATATAGGCAGATGATGTTAAATTACTTTTTAAAGCCATTAAAAGAGCTAGCTCAGTCATGAATGCTGCCTTAAAGGTCAAAGTCGAGTTTGCTTTGATGGGAGAACTACAAATCAGTCTGAAAATAGAGCTCATGATGTCATGCTACGAGCTTTTCAAGGGCCAGGAATTCTGAATCAACCGTTTCATGCTGGGAGGGTTTCCACACTCGTTTGTTGAGAGTAATGTGGTACAAAGCAACATGTTATAGTTACATGGTTACTTTTCCTGTAATGAGGCAAAGCGCTAAAATATAAATTGTCACTTTACAGATACTGACTTCATGTGAATTTTATAACTTATAAATATAATTGTTGTCACTCATTAGTTTTTATTTGTAGTAAAATTACACAATGTACTGTTGAATGGAAAACTAAGAATTTTGCTTTACTAAAGATCAGTACACTGAAGAGTAATACAATGACCCTCAAACACTGTTGTGTCCTTCAAGGGAAAATTCCAAAATTCTAGACTACAACCCTTTACATGCACCAGTCTTAGAGTTTCTATTGAAATCAAATCAAATCAAATCAAATTTATTTATAAAGCACTTTTTACAACTGATGTCACAAAGCAGCTTTACAGGATTAGTAATAACACACATCAAATCATTAATCCCTAATCCCTGGTGAGCAAGCCAACAGCGACAGTGGCAAGGGAAAACTCCCTCAGAGCTGGAGGAAGAAACCTTGGGAGGAACCAGACTCACATGGGGGACCCATCCTCCTCTGGTCTACTAATTCTAAGTGTGTGATAAATCATAATCACATGATGTTGTAAAGTTCAGGTGAACTGATATGGTGACAGTAGTGGGACAGAGATGATGATGACAGCAGTAGCAATGATAACAGCCAGAAAGTTCATATCAATCAAAATCAAAATCAAAATTTATTTATATAGCGCTTTTTCCAATGGACATTGTCACAAAGCAGCTTTACATATGAACTCCAATATGGGCAGTAGAGTAGGGCATCTGGAGCAGGCCACAGTAGTTGGTTGTTGGTGGGCAGCTGATCCAGGGAAGCAGGTCTGGCCATCCATTCCGTTCATAACAGCTTGTCCCACACATCTCCTCTCTCTCATACTTCTCTTCCATACCATGCACCTCTTCTCTGTTTTCTCCCTCTGCCTGAAGTGCCGTTGAGTAAAACACCTGAACCCAAATTGCTCTGCAGGTGCCACAGATGATGGGGTTGCTCACCTCTCTATGCATGTGTGTGCTCAGTGCCCCCTAGTGGGTGCGTATGTATATGTGTTTGCGATAAAGGTTGAGGTCAAATTCCTATGTGAAGGGCACTGTGGAGAAAGTTGGTACTTCCTTAATTAAGTAAAAGCTTAAATAATTTTTGCTATATAAACAAAAACGACTTAAAAGACTACATTGTTTGTCTATCTGGACTCGGTCTTGACTTGGTCTTAATGAGCCTTATTTTTGTCCTTGTCTGGATTCTACATCAGTGGTCATGACTACAGCCCAGCTGCTGCTGCTTTTTGTCAGCTTGTCAATTCTCAGAGATAACAGCATGTCACTGAGTGTACAAAACGAGTCTATTTGAAATTACAGCATGCAGTTTGTTCAGCTTTTGTCTACTAACCATTACATTTTAGCTACATTACTCTTATAGATCCAATGTTAAATTTGTGTAAACCTTGCATTTTCTTTTGCATTCAGTCGGCAATCGGGAATCAGTGAAACAGCATGGCTGCTGCAGGACTAACTTTGAGTTTGCTAGAAGAGAGCATGATAAATGGTGAATGCTAACATGTACAATTTATGCATTTATCATGTACATATTGCATTTTGGTGTGCTTGTGTTTTTGCAGTACTAAAAGTGGCTTTGTTGCTTGGTTTTAATGCATCTCTCTCTCTCTCTCTTTCTCTCTCTCTCTCTCTCTCTCTCTCTCTCTCTCTCTCACCCACTCACACACACACACACACACACACACACACACACACACACACACACACACACACACATACACACCATGACACAGATCACCTCCTAGTTCAGAGTTGCAAATTAGACACATCATATCATATCAGCTTTCCCCCATGACCGCAGCCTCAAAGCCG
>BRDA01038835.1:0-10282 GCA_036984385.1 Crenuchus spilurus
TAATGACATGGAAGCTAATGCTAACTAGATTGACTATCCAATCAATGGGTCTGAATAAAGTGACATTGCCAGATGCCTGCTAGAGGGCCCTGGTGACACCAACTCAAAATCTGTTTATTCTGTGTTAAGAGAGCTTGCAAAATGGATTGTGAAAGCCTCGGGCAGACATCTTTGACTTTGACCCTGCCTGGCAACAAATGATGGCTGAAATGTGATTGGTTAAATGCTTTAATATGAAAATACATGTGTGGAAATGGAAACCATCGGAAAAGCTATAAAAGGAAGTGGTCAGACCATTTGGAATTATTTAATAAGTATTCATGGACAAAATATAATTAACAACAGTTTGTGATTCAGATATTTCTTAGGCCAGCAGAGAAGGCCTTGCAGGCCCTGACAGTCCACCACTGCCTAATAGACAGCGATATACAGTACAATGTCCCTGCATTGTGGCACTGGGATCCACACAGAACACAGCATTAGACTTTGTCCCCACCAACATCTCTGGGGTATAATCAAGTGTTTCATAGTCGTGGTCCTGAAGTACCACTGCCCTGCACATTTTAGAGATTATTCTGCTCCCAACACATCAGATATAACAAACAATTCCTGAGCTGAAGAGAGAGTAGAGAGAACATTGTGACATGCTGAACAGTGGTTCTCCAGGACAAGGACCAAGATGTAGAATCACTCAGAAATGTTATGTTTTATATGTTATATGTTGTATGTTTTAATTAATTTTTTTTATTTCAGCAAATGCATAAACAGTACAATTTAAAAAACACTAAAATATTAATATAGAGGGTGCATTAATTTCCTAAACTTACAAAATGAATAAAATTATTAAATTAATTATAAATTGTTTTGAGGACAATCTACATATGTCGAGCAATATTCATGAACATTGGTTTCAAATGGTATCAGAAAACATTGATGATATTTTTATTTTGCATGTCACTGAGAATATAATTGGCTGGATGGATGGATGGATGGATGTAGTAATGACAGTTAACAGAGGTGTGTGTCAGGGGTATGTGCTCACCTGTGCACTCGTGCTGCAGGCCCTTGCCATAATGTCCTTTTTCACACACACAGTCATACTGACCCGTGTGTGTGCCGCACTTACAGCTGGCCATCAAATCACAGCAGTCCCTCCCCTCCACACACAGAGATGAGCAGTGAGACATGTCCTCCTGAATATAACTGCCTGTGGGCAAGTCTGAGAGAGAGAGAGAGAGAGAGAGAGAGAGAGAGAGAGAGAGAGAGAGAGAGAGAGAGAGAGAGAGAGAGAGAGAGGTTTACAGTAATCTAATATTTATTATCTCTTTTTCATTTATTGTATCATTACTAATATTAATTATTCTATTATTTGCTTTGGCAACCTTTGTAATTCATATTACACAGATAAAGAGAGATGATTTCTGAAAGACAAAAATGAAGACAGAAAGCTAAAAAGAGATAGATAGATAGATAGATAGAGAGATAGAGAGATAGATAGACAGACAGACAGACAGACAGACAGACAGACAGATAGATACGATAGATAGATAGATAGATAGATAGATAGATAGATAGATAGATAGATACGATAGATAGATAGATAGATAGATAGATAGATAGATAGATAGATAGATAGATAGATAGATAGATAGATAGATAGATAGATAGATACGGTAGATAGATACGATAGATAGATACGGTAGATAGATACGATAGATAGATAGATAGATAGATAGATAGATAGATAGATAGATAGATAGATAGATAGATAGATAGATAGATAGATAGATAGATAGATAGATATGATGTTAAAGTTTTCTGGTTCATTGAAAAGTGTTTCTATGATAATGACAATATCTGCAGTTTTCATGTGCCGTATCCTTAATTCATCACTAACACACACTGTGTATTATTTTATTATATATTTTAATTGTAATTTATGTTGAACAGAGAAATTCCTTGAACATCTTGTATTTGGCAAAGGAAGAAGAAAGGAACTCTGAGCAAAAGAAAAAGAAAGACAACCAAAGAAGGAAAAGAGAAATAGATATTAGAAGGATGAGAACACAGGAGTTTTTACTGGCAGAAGTTTAAGCTCAGCCCAGAGCTCACCCTGCCCATCAAACCAGATCGAAACACAGCTCTGTAATCTACACAACCTGCTCTGAATCACTAAGAACGTGCATGTGTGAAACAGCTAAATAAGAACAATAAAATCCAAATGCTGGCAGGAGCATCTTTGTCTCCTTAAAAAACGCAAAGCAAACAAAGGCAGATTGGGCTCCAGATGTTAGTGCACACACTCGAGCCAAGCTGCTGGCAGATTCTGCACAGACAGAGTATCTCAGTGGGAGAATAACTCCTAATGCCATGGACCGGCCTGATGAAGAACACTGGATCTTTAGAGGTTCTTTGTTTCATCTCCTTCACGCTTGGTTGTTGTTGGATAATGCATCTGATGCATATTTGATTGATTGTGTTTACTTGGCTGATGGGCCTACTAGACCGAGACTAAACTGGGAAAGAAATGCTGGCCTACAGTTTGAGATCTAGCGTATGTAGGAAACAACAACAGTGTGATTCATCCTAGCAGCTTTTCTGTTACACTGGGATTAGTTTTAGAACAAAATTTTCCCAAAAAAACATTTTACATTTTTTTTCAAGAACAGTTTGTTCAAGAACAATAACAGTTGAGGGTAAACAAGACCTTGATCTTTTTAGATATTTTCTTTTTAAAGACTTACATTTTCTAAAATCTGATTTTAGGCCATTTTGTTTACCCTTGTAAGCCCCTTTACACACACACACATATGTTAATACAATTTATCCCTTCCAATTCAAGATTCTGTATTATTATTATTATTATTATTATTATTATTATTATTATTATTATTATTATTATAGCTTTTGACTCCTGCTGAGCATATAAAGTATATGGTGTTTCTTCTGAACATCCTGTATTCAGTTTGGGACTTCAGGTTTCTTAATGACTCATTCATGATTCCTCTGATTGTATCCACCCATCTTGTTGCCTCCACTGTTCCAGCACAAGTGAACTGGTTCTTCTCATAATGTGTCCAGAACAAGAGATTATCCATTATTTTAACTTCTAGTGAAAGCTGGGGTTAGGTTTTGATGAGGATCAACTTATTTGTTTTCTTTGCTGTTCAAGGTTCTCTCAACAGTTTTCTACAACAAGTTCAAAGGCATCAATATTCTTCATGTCCTACTTTTGTATTTCCACATATGTGATTCAGCACTTCTATTTTCAGGCTTTTAAAGACCTGCTATCAACAAATAAAATGTATGTGCTGGAAGAATGGCTTATTGTATTTATTATTCATAATGATAATTAAATTATGTTTATTTAACATTTGGTGTATCATTGTTGCCTCATATTATAGTTCTTGTGCATGCGTTATACTGGGAAAATATATATAAACTGGGAAAGAAATGCTGGCCTACAGTTATAACATATATATATATATATATATATATATATATATATATATATATATATATATATATATATATATACATAACATATATATATGTTATGTTTCCGCAAAAAGAGTGGAGTACCAGAGAGTTCAGTTTTAGGCCCAATAACATTTCAAATTGCTAGAGCCTGTTTATTCTCAATCATGTTATGAACTGTCTTTTCCAGTTTCTTGTTTTGGTCTCTTACCTTCGTGCAGGGCTCGTCGAGCCAGAGCCTCAAACTCAGTGAAATTGTGTACGAGGTAGCAGTGCTGGTCTTTTGGAGCAGAGGCCATGTCGTGGAGTTCGCGAATGTTGCCCTGCCAGATGCCCAGTGTGAAAATCTCCACCCCAATGTTCCGCAGAGCTGCTGCCACTGGCCGTGGGTCACCGCCATTAGAGTAACCATCCGTGATCAGGAAAATCACCTTTGTTGAGTTTTCACGTGAGTTTCGCAGAATTTGCTGTAAAATGAAAAAAAACCCCAGCTTATTTAACCATTTCCTAACTGAACAAATGATCAAAAACAGCAACAACAACAAATAAATAAGGTTAGGGTTAATCATTAATTTCACCTCCTTGTATCTAGACATTGTCCATTATATAAGCTCCAGTGAGCATACACATGGACTTGTAGTTCTACAATTACAGACTGTACACAAAGCAGATATTAGTTGACAAGTCTCAGTGCTGTACTGACACTGATGTGGTGGTGGTACGTTAGTGACTGGATCAGACACAGCAGAGATGCTATTGTTTTTAAACACGTCAGTATCACTGCTACATTATAATAGTCCACCAACCAAAATTATCCATGTCCTGTGAGAACCAATGAAAGACTAGATGACCAAAACAAATTATGTAGCATCAGATGAGATACTGTCTCTGATTTTACATCTACAAGGTGAACCAACAAGGTAGATGAGTCAGAGTGGACAGTGAGCTAACCCGTGAGTACCAGTGCAACAAACACTAACACACCACCACCACATCAGTGTCACTGCAGTGCTGAGAAGGATCCACCACCTAAAAAACACCTGCTCTATGATCCTGATCATTGAAGAACAGGTGAAAGGAGGATAATAAAGTATACAGAGAAACAGATGGACTACAGTCTGTAATTGTAGAACTTGACTATTATATTAATAAAATATTTTCTTAAAGGTCTGTATCTATTAATTAATTCACTGTTAGATAACAGGTCATTTCGTCTCCCCATACTTAGACCTATACTGATTCACTAATGTCTGGGGACTGTCATTTCCACTGATATCTCAGTACAGACTAATGAAATTAGATTTCTCCATATTCTACAGCCAAACCCGCTTGTGTCTGAGAATGAGACACCAGACAGTCGCCTCATAAAGTTCTAAATCTCCAGAGAACAAAAAAGCTTACAAAGTAATTACATATTTCTGTCAGAGAACACTCGGTTACCATCACAAAACCACCAGCACACCAGAACATAACCACACACACACACACACACACACACACACACACACACACACACACACACACACACACACACACACACACACAATCTCTCTAGTTCCTGCCCACGTTTAGAGGACTTTTACGACAGAGCATGTATAATTAGACAGCACAGCTAAAAGACGATGAGAAAATGTCTTTATTTTCACTGACAGACTGTTTTTGCTCTCAATGGAGCACACAATTTGCTGTCATATTGCTGAGACAAATTGCTTAATTACAAGTATAAAGTCTATAGTCTTTAACAAAAGAGCCAAAGAATGAGATAAAGAGAAGAAAAGGACAGTGAAATTGGGAAAAATTTGCAATTATACGGTACGTGACCGAAGTTTACAGACACCAAGGTGAAAAATAAAGAATGAAAACACAGAAAAACTTTATATGGAACAGAACATTCTGGCTTTAAAATTAGTTCATTTTTAAGCTTTTGTAAACCACTTTATATACACACATACAGTCGCAAACTTACACCATTCAGTCATAACATGTACACTACCATCTTGTATCTACACTCGTTTATCAGGATCACTATCACACACAGTAAATCTTCCAGTGTTAAATTAACACTATTGGAGTTAAATTAACACTGAGAGTGTTACATTTTGACACCCTCAGTGTTAATTTAACTCTAATTGTGTTGATTTAACACTGGCAGATTTACTGTGCAGTATACAGAGAAACAGATGTACTACAGTGGGTGATTGTAGAACTAGCAAGTGCACCTGTATGATCAGTGAAACTGATAAAATGTACAATGAATGTAGACACAAAAAGGTAGTGGTAATGTTATGGATGACTGGTGTATGCATTAACGCACCAGATTATTGAACCATGGATTTGTTCATCCAAGATTCTTTAGGAAAACAAACACCTTTCTCTTTGGAAGCTGATGGAATAAGAATTACTTATTGTGATTATTATTAACAATAACATTACTTATTAAACATTAGGGTGTCATATCATGGTGCTTCATTGTTGCTATAGCTGTACCAGAACATTGTCCCTTTATCCTATATGCATTCATTCACGTGTCTTTGTTGTTGTTGTTGCGGCCTGATGGTTAGAGAAAAATGGGACTTGGGACTGAAAGGTTGCCAGTTTATTTCCTTGAACTAGCAAGAAAAATGAATGACTGAAGTGCACTTGAGTAAGGCACCTAACCCCTAACTGTTCCCTGGGCACTACAGCACAAGGCTGCTCACTGCTTCAGGTATATGTGTGCTCACTGCTCCCTAGTATGTATGTATTCACTCTGAATAAGTTAAATATTGATAGGGGGTCAATAGAATGACCGTCTTTCTTCATCATGTCCAACTGAGAATTCTTCTACTGAATAGACAGTGATTGGCTAATGATTGGCTTGATTAGCTATGATAGTGGAATGCCCTACCCTGTGGTCAGTGAAGGGGCAGGAGACTCACCACTGATCAGGATTAAGTGGGAGATAAAAGATGGATGGATGAATGGACAATTTAAATAAATATCCACTTGGATAGGATGGGAACCTAAATTGAATATATATATATATATATATATATTTATATACACTCCTGATCAAAATCTTAAGACCAGTTTAAAAATGGCAAGAATTTGCATTATCAGGTTGCATTTCAGTGTAATCACTGTGTCCAGTACGTCTGACTGGTTATGAGGCTTTAGTTCTAAACTCATACATGTCTTTGGTAAACAGCAGCTTGTCAGAAAGAGGAAAATTGCTCAATCTTTCCTTTAAGCGAGTTTTACTTTATCTCTGGAGACTCACTAAATGAACCCAAGGGTACTTTGCAACCCCCCCCAAGTATTCACTCATACCAAAGCCTTGACCACACACGCACAAACACACCTGCTTTTTCACCACAGTGATGTCATCAGTGTGGCTGGGCCTCATGGGAGTGGGCCCGCAGGCTAAAAGAGGGTGTGATTGCGGCCGTTTATAGGCCAGAAGTTCAAACATGCAGTGCCAGGCGATCTGCTGCTGAGGTTTACAGTGTGGATGTGAGTCAGTGACTGACTATGAGAAAGAGCAGAGCTGAGGTGTTGAGGTGGAGACCTTTAGGACCACTGCAAGTCACAAAAATGTATTAAAACACATATAGAGACACAACAAGTGACTCACAGAGGTCTAAGCTACATTACCAGACCAACATGTTTACCTGATGTGAGGAAGTGTTTTCCTGAATTATTCACTTTGGGTTTGAGTGTTGCACTTGTAATGAACGTTTCTCTAATATATCAACTTAAAGATGATTTACCTATTAAGAAGGAGGTACTTTTATTGATCCCCGTAAGGAAATTAATCTCTGTGTTTAACCCACATGCACATGCACACACACTAGTGAGAACAGCACTACACTAGAGGCCAGCCACCTGCTGCAGTGCCCTGGGAGCAGTTTGGGGTGAGGTGTCTCGCTCAAGGGCACTTCAATCATGGATTTTTCTTGCTGGCTCAGGGGACTGAACTAACTTGCGTTCACAGTCCTACTTCTCTAACCACGTCATGGCTGCCCGTCACTAGCTTTACCTATTAATTTAGCAGCTAATATTATCTTCAGTGAAAGAGAGCAGTAGATATAAAAAGTGCTCTATAAGATTACTGTCTTGTGGAAGTTTACAGAAGCTACATTGTTTTGGAGACATTTTGCATTTCACAAAAATGTCAATCAAGATACAATCCAATACAAAAAAACTCTTAAGTGGAAAACACCTTCCCACTTTCACTCAGACACATCTTTCCCATAGGGTCGCTGACAAACAGATGTACTCTAAAAAGCTTACACACACACACACACACACACACACACACACACACACACACACACACACACACAGAGACTCTAATTATGGGGTGGCACAGCTGTACTGTACTGCGAATAACTCCTCCTTCTGGCGTAGTCCTTCTTTTGGCCACATAGCAGTGCACCCACAAAGAGTTTCACACACACACACACATACACACACACACACACACACAGAGTCCTTACTTTTGTGCCAGTCCAGTGCTAGTTATTTAACTGCCGTCATAGCAAGACATGTAATTCAATTTATTTGACAATGTCCTTGGAACCCTGTACATATCCATCTTTGCATGTCTCCTAATATAAACACATCTGCTTCATATATACATTTAATGTGCAATTCCTTCACAAGCTCAGTCAGGTCAGGTAAGGAAAAACAAATATACAAACTAAGACTTGCCTCTGGCATGTTTTGCATTCATACTGAATTGCTGTATTCCACATTTTAGTTATTGTATATGCATAACAAACTATATGAACAAACATATTGGACCACTGTTTATTTTTTGCAAAATCACGGGTATTTTTGCTTTTGTTAGAGTAACTGTCTATACTGCCCAGAAAAGGCTTTCTACTAGATTGTGGGGCCATTATTGAGGTCAGGATGTTGAGATAATCACCTCTGCATCTCATTCCCAAATCCCAAAATCATTCCAGTACTACTAGATGGAGCACCATCATTCCAGATAACACAGTTCCACAGCTGCAATTCTGAGTCCTCTAGCCCACACCTGGCATTAGGTATGGTACAAATAAGTTCATGTTTATCTGTCCCAGAAAGTCCTGCTCTATTGGCAGTACTTCTCTACAGGGACTGGACAAGCTGTGTGTGTAACTGTACATCTGTGTCAGCAATGCAACTTAAAGTACCTCAAAGTGAGGCAGAATGGTGACACCCTGATTAAGAGAAACTGATTTTACTAAAGATAAGGGACAATCCAAAGACATGAGCCAGAAAACGATTCAAGTTCAGAAACCAAGAAGGGCAGGAAAATGCAAAAACAGGGACAAGATCAATACAAAAGGAAATACCACTAAAGTTGCACAAAAGCTAAACCAACAAACATAGCAATGCTAGAGGCTAAAGCTAACAAACACAGGCAATACAAGAGGCTAGAACAAGGACAAGGTCAAGAATGGAAACAGGTCAAAAACGAGACAGGCAAAAAAAAGGATCCAGTACTTTGTAAGGAAGAGATGAGAGAGAGCCAGTTAGATAGAAATCCTGATGACTAGTACCTGAGAACAGCTGAGATGGGGAACAGAGGGGTCCTAAGGGAAATCTGGATGATGTAGTTCAGGTAACTGAAAGAGGGCTACAGACAGAGGAAAGAATTGATACGAGGGTTGCAAGGGTTGATGGGAAATTGAGTTTGGGGAGAAGTGTAAATGATTGAGGTTGTAGGAGTGGCTTGTGTGACAGAAAGATTGGACATATAATGTATGATGTCCACAAACAACAAAAAAGGCAAAGAATGGATTTGTAACAAAAACAATTATGACTGGATGTCTGACTTCATATAGAAAACAGATGCGAACTCCCCCTTATCTTCCCAGTGTAAATAATAAGCTGTGCCAATATTTTTTCACATCATACCAGTGCCTCCAGGTTAGTAATTGTTGGCTGCAGGCCTGGCACTCCTAACTATTTTACTGCACTGCTCAGACGCTCCATTCAAAGTTGCAATGTGTCTTTGATCTCGGAGTCCTCACACCTGCTAACATGGAGATATTCCTTTATCCAATCATCTGCTTCCTGCATGGTGCACATTCAATGAAGCATGATCGTAACAGATTTTCCTGTCTGTAAAACGCTGACCAGTGGTTGAGGTCTGTGCGTTATTGAGCCAATCACACCTTAACCGTTTTACTGTCTTAAGGGTCAAAAATGACCCACCTCCATGTTTAAAAGTATGTAGTATCTTTTTCAATACTACTACTATAATTACTACTGCTACTAAGACTACTTCTGCTACTAATAATAACATTTCTACTATTACCAGTACTACTAACACAACAACAATTGCTACTACTACTACTAACACAACAACTACTACTACTACTACTACTACTACTACTACTACTAATACAAGTACTACTATTATTATTACTACTACTACTACTACTACTACTACTACTACTACAACAAGTACTACTACTATTACTACTACTACTACTACTACTACTACTACTACTACTACTACTAATACAAGTACTACTATTATTATTACTACTACTACTACTACTACTACAACAAGTGCTACTACTATTACTACTACTACTACTACTACTACTAACACAACAACTACTACTACTACTAACACAACAACAACTACTACTAAAATTACAACAAGTACTACTACTATTACTACTACTACTACTACTACTACTACTAACACAACAACAACAAGTACTATTACTACTTCTACTACTACTAACACAACAACAACTACTACTACTTAGGGTGACCATATTTTCATTTGGGAAAACCAGGACACCTAGGACCGGCCTGG
>BRDA01038842.1:0-14666 GCA_036984385.1 Crenuchus spilurus
ATTTTTCTTGTAATATATAAATATAAATATATAATAAAAGCATTATACTCTTGTAAAAAGACATCGCAACCGGGGTTGCCAGGTTTGTGAAAATGCATTCACTGGTAAACCTTCCGAGGGAGTATGCAGGGATTTTTGCACTAAATAGAAAATAAAATGAACAATATAATGATTTATTTTTTATGCTTTTGTGATTGGGTGCTTTAGATTTTATCAATAGGTAGATAGATTTTATTTAGATAGTATCAGCTTGTGTATGGCAGTTTTCTGGCTGGAGGATTTGGGGGATCTGGCAACCCTGAACGCAACTCCGTAAGCAGAGCTGGCCGTCAATAATCCTGGTGGACATGAGTGACATGAACATTAGAACACCGCAGAAATCCATCGAAGAAAGATTGAGAGAAGCCCTAACGTTAGGATAGATACTTTTCCTTCCCTTTGTTAACATGCCAGGGCCGGATAGCACTGTGTAGGCCGTAGGTTGGGTGGCGAGGACGGATTATAGGCTGACGTCTATTTTTTTAATGCCATGCGATCTACCTACACTACCTTTGCGATCGACCGGTGCACCCCAGACGTAGCGTTTAGGCATATAGTGTTCATTGAAATATAGAAAGTACTGCCAGGGGATAAATGACCGAGAACGGAGTCTTATGTATCATGCATGTAATGCCTCTTGCATCACTGGCCAAATTGGCTAGTAAGTTTTTATTAACATTTATTACGTTTTTGTTAAAATGATTTTTTATGGCGGGTTGGCGGGTGTTAATTTAGAACCCTGCCTGTACCCCTCCATCATGAATCAATGTTTAAAAAATACTTATTTAGGTCAAAACCTGTTCAGTCCATTCAGTCTCAGCAATCACACAATGTATATTTTCACCCTTTCGCTGTATTAGCTTTCTGCGATGTACAGTCATTTTAAAAATTATATGTTTGCCACACATATAAATAAGTGAGCACACAAGTCAGATGTAGCAGATTGTCATGGGTAAAGGATGTGATTTGACTGATGTGCAACAGGGCATGATAATAGCGTACCAAGTGAAGGGTGGTAGCGTCTTAGAAACTCAGAAAAGCATCGCTAACTTTGTGGGATGTTCTAGCGCAGCTGTAGTGAAGGTCTACTGAGAATGGATTTATCGCATATTGAGAAACTCCCAACAGCATAACTGTGGAATAAAATTAAATCAATTAAATAGTGGTCTCTGACTTCCACAGTACTTTTAAAGGCATTAATGTTTCATTTGACTGACTGTTTCTCTATGGTGGCATCTTTCACATCAAACATCTTTCACATCACATTACTTAATGAAGTAACTGTATTTACATTTTAACCGCTGCTACCTTCTGATACAATCATAAGACACTGCAGTTACCTACATAACATAGAAAAATTTAAATAGCATTGAAACTAAGCTAATGGGTTAGCTCTAGGTGGCTAATAAGCCACAAAATAGACCTTTGTTGTCTTTGGGTGCTCTGTAAGGCAATAATAACTTAAAGTAGCTAAAGTAGCTTTTTCAATAAGCACACCATTTAAACTGATTCAAGTGCTGTTGGTCATCGTTTCATATTCTTTCTAGGAATATCAGATGTGAGTTTTGATAGAAATTGGAATTGGATGATAAGTGTTTTCATAGATTGAGAAGAGGTGGTTCAATGCAGTGAATGTCTCATTTAATATCTGAAAAATGGATCACAAAGCAGATGTTACTGATTGGCTTAAAAGAGTGATTGTATTTGGGTGCCAAAGTCATAGTGTGAAGGAAGTAGCTGAATTTGTAGATTTATGGATGAAAACGGTCACCTGGGTCTTTCACAGCTTGTAAATGAAAATGGCTTCACTTAGTAAAGTAAAAATTGCTTCTAGAAGTCATAGCAAGACCTTCACAACCAATTTCTGAAAGAACAGTAAGCATGGACCATGGACTCTGCGGGGCAGAGTGGCATGCAAGAGGCCCTTGCCCACTTCTGCTAACAAAGTTACAGTGAGTGGAAGACACAAAAATTAGATGGTTCATGACTGGAATTATGATAACTGGTCAGATGACTCTTGTTCCTGTCTGTATGTGAATGATGATAGGTGTGGTGTTCATTGAAGAGTTCAGGAAGCCTTCAGTGAGGACTGTACAAGGTCCTGTTTGAGCTGGAGACTCTGCGATCAATCAATAAAATTTTATTTATAAAGCACTTTTTACAACTGATGTCACAAAGCAGCTTTACAGGGTTAGTAATAACAGATGATCTGGGGGTGTTTTAATTACACAGAAACAAGTACTAAGGTTGAGATTACAGTCAATTTAAAACACAGTGCCACAGTGACCTACTGGACATCCAGGCTTTGCTCAACATCTTACTAAGCAACATAACATTCCTATCCCTGTATTCCAAGATGACTATTCTGGTGTTTTCAAATGTAACTAATTGGCATGATGAACATTCAGGACCATTCACACATCAGGACTGGACTGTAAAATGAAAAACCTTTTTATTATTTAGCAAAAAAACAAAAAAACTACCTACTACTCTTTCCTCCATGGCTTTACCCCATCCTGATCTGCACAGCTTCAGGACCTCCAGCCCTTGCCCCTCCACAGGGGGCACATCTTTAAGGTTGTTGACAAAAGTGCCTCTGTCTCACAGGCCTCAATGCTGCCTTTATGGGGTTGCCCATCTCTTTGGACAGGGGATTCCTGGGGCTCCTTTGATTGTAGAGGAGGATAGTTTTGGGAAGTTGTGGCACCGAAATAATCATGAGAGTACACTTTTTAAAATAAGCTTGCTGGTTCAGGGGTACAGTTCTAGGAAATAAAGGTATTTATAAAAACACTTTGGCACCTTTGTTTTAAGAGTGTACAGTATATTGATTTACTTTACGCCGAACAGCAAACCAACGCATAAGAAAATAATCTCATTACAGATCCTTTTGTTGAATAATTTTGATGATTTTCAAACATTCTGTCGAGATAAAATCTGGAAAAATGGAGAAAAAGGCAACGAGGATTGATGTGAAATGCACCATCATAGACGGAAACATTTTCAAGCATGAATTGTTCACAGTGGTGATGATGGGAACCAGACATCCAAAGAATTTCAGATGAAAGCTATTATATAAAGTGAGTACAAATACGCTGCCAACATTGTTCTAAAATAGTTTTAAAATTGTGGCCTAAATTTAATATCCATCCATGGTGGAATACAACATTCAACTAGCAGTAGAGACATTTTTAGGCATATTTATTACTTTCTTATTTATAACCCCAGTCAACTCAAATCCAACAAAGGAAACTAGATATTCTCAGTCAAAATGACTAACATTGGGCCATATTTATCCATTAGTTTATTCTAAAAATGGCTAGAAAAGCAGTGTTTTTATTCTAAGATAAATAAATACCTTATTAAATAAATGCCTTTGATCTTAATTGACAGTTAATTGTGTATTCATGTAAACCCTGCAGTTGACAGAAACGTCCAAATATAAATATTGTGCTGCTGTAGTATCCTCATTTCAAACACACACACACACACACACACACACACACACACACACACACACCACAAATAAACAAACATGAACAGAAAAGGCAGCAAAAACTGCAGTCTCAGGGCTGTATGAGACATCAGAAACTTCTTATTGTCTTGAGTCTTTCCACATCCCTTTCACTCACTCAGTTTTTGCACTAAGATGTTTACAAGAACCTTTCCTCTCTCCAAATCTGGAAATAACACTCTGTAATACAATCTAAGCCAAATGTGTCTTTTTTTTATCACTTCTATTACTTTTTGAACATAGTGTTTTCATCAGCACAAGTCAGTGCTGTCAACATAAATAGCTGAACAATTTTGACATTTTCAATGATAAAACGCAGAAGTGCATAATTATGTGTGTAATGAAGCATATCTTCTTATAAGAAAAGTTTAAATTACAAACCAATATAAAAATAAGCTTTACAGACTGGTAAATACACCAAAAACACCACAAAACACCTTAAATTATTACTCAGAGTAACTGTCCAGTCAGAATGTCAACTCAGTTGTGAAAATGAAGTTTTGACACAGCTTTGAGTGAGTAATAAATGTGTGGTGAGAATTTTAATAGTTGTCCTGGGCAACATAACATGACACCTGGCAAAGAGAAATAGAGTGGCTGTGTTAATGTGACGTCTGTGGAAAGAGCAAGTGATCAAGAAAAAACACCATATTGTGACATCATTTCTCCAGATATGAACTCATGTGGTGGTACTTGATGGAAAATGTGAGCAAGGTCAGCTTTTCAGCAAATAAATTTACAACAATTAACACTCCAAGATGTCTCATGCAGCAAAATTACTCAAAACAGACTGAACTTCAGTCAATGAATAGTGTATTATTCCAGAACATTAACAGGTATTTTGTTCCCTATTGCTGAGGCAGCAGCCTCTATTCTTCATACCAGGTACAGTAGGAACATTACTCTAAGGATGTGTTTGCCAGTCAGCATTTTGTGGGGTGATACCTGCAAACTATGGTTTAAAGATAAAACATTGTTGAAAAATAAGTTCTGTATCACAAACCCCATTCATTCTCATCCCAAAGGTGGACCTCCATCACTTTAAGTTTCTCTGCTATAAAAGTATATACTATTTATTTTTTACACACCTCTATCCAACACTTACGCGTGTCACTAATTAGACATGTCTGAATAATTGGGGATTAGTTCTTTTGAACTTTTGGACATATTGGATGTTTCTGCCATGGTAATAACTTGAATGAGATAATTTGTTAATGATGTGAAGACCTGTAGATTATTTAGAAGAGGTAATAGTGAGCATCACTGGATTTTGTGATTTAAAAAATCTGACCAAGGTCAATTATTTCAGAATTTATTTCACCGGTAATGTGACCCATAATCTGTAGAATTCCATTGAAATATAAACAGAAATTGTTAAGTGTGGAAAAGTAAAAATAAACAACTAAAATAATGTGTTTGCATAAATGTGGACACCCTTAGACTAACACTTTGTTGAAGTGCCCTTTGAATGTATGACAGTATTCAGACTTTAGGGTAGGAGTCTATCAGCATGGCACATCTTGACTTGGCAATCTTTGCCCACTCTTCCTTGCAAAATTGCTCCAAATCTGTCAGATAGTGAGGGAATCTCTTGTGTACATCCCTCTTCAGGTCAACCCACAGACTTTCACTTGTATTCAGGTCTGGACTCTGGCTGGGCCATTCCAACACTCTTCTGGTGAAGTCATTCTTTCGCCAATGTGGAGGTTTAGGGTTGTGCTGAAAGGTGAAATTTCTCTTCTTTAGCTTTTTAGCAGAGGCCTGAAGGTTTTGTGCTAACAATGACTGATAAGTGGAAGTGTACATAATTCCCTCCAGCTGGACTAAAGCTCCAGTTCCAGCTGCAGGAAAACAGACCAAAGCATAATGCTGCCTCCACCATGTTTCACTGTTTGTATGGTGTTCTGTTCATGGTGCAGTGTTGACTTTGTGCCCAACATACCTTTTGAAATTATGGCCATAATGTTCAACCTTGGTCTCTTCATACTATAAGTTTTCCCCAAATGATTTTAGCAAAATATAGCTGGACTTGGATGTTGTATTTTTTGTATGGAAATTCTTCTGTCTTGCCACTCCACAGCTCAGATATATGAAGAATTTATGAGATTGATGTCACATGTAGTACACAAAGACAGAAATTATTGCAGTTGCTTTAATGTTGCTTTAGTCTTTTTGACAGCCTCCGGGTTCAGTTTTGTCTTTTCATCAGTTTTGGAGGGAAGTTCTTTGTAATTCTATTTTACCCAGTTGTTGATGACTGTTTTCACTGTATTCCATGGCATATCTAATGTATTAGTAATGTTTTGGTCTCTTCTCATACATTGAATGAAACACAAACTTTTGCATCCCTTTTTAAAAAAATAAAATTTGAAGAATTATACCAATGTTACATTTATATGGTAAAAAATAGAATCACATTCAAACATTAACCATAAAAACTAACATACAATAGCAATACTAACATCTTTTTACTGTAAGATTATAGGGCAGTTTGGTGGCTAGCATTTTCACCTCTCAGTGCTGAGGTCTTGTGTTCCCATATGCGTGGAATTTCCATTTTCCCTCCTTGTCCACATGTCTTATAGAATGTAATAGAAGGACAACGACACTTTTACTGTTAAACTATGGGTTTTTTACCATAGACTGTATAGAAAAACTGGACACAACAACAGCTTAGAAAAGTAAGTCCAAAATGTCTCAAATGCCCTCTAGTGATGCAAAAACAGCCTTCTTCAGAGGGAAACTGGAAGCATCGGCATCAGAACCTCACAAGCTTTTCAATATTTTCTCTTCTCTTCTGAACCTGCCAGCTCACCCACAACACTCCACCCTTACTTCTGAAGATTTTGTCACCTTCTTTGATGAGAAGGTTGGTAAGATCCGGAAGTCCTTCTCCTCCATTTCCACTATCTCCATAAATTCTTCCCATCATGCTAATAACTTGTTCACCTCTTTCTCTTCTCTGTCCACAGAGGATGTGCTACAACTGTTGAAATCCAGCAACCCAACATCTCTCCCACTGGATCCCATACCATCCACACACCTCCAGTCCATCTCTCCAGACCTAGTACCTTTCATTTCTTCTATCATAAACAGTTCTCTGTCATCAGGTCATGTTCCATCGGCATTCAAGACTGCTAGGGTGGTTCCCATCCTGAAGAAGCCTTCATTGAATAGCTCCGATGTCAGCAATTACAGACCGATATCACTCTTGTCTTTTCCCTCAGAAATTCTTGAGCATAATTCTTGAATAACATTCTTGAACTGTCTATAACCAGCTATCAGTCTTTCTCTCCCAGAACCAACTCCAGGACCCCTACCAGTCTGCCTTCAAACCTGCACACGCCACTGAAACGGCCCTGATAGCTGTGACCGAAAAGCTCAAGACAGCTAGATCTGCCGGACTGTCATCGGTTCTCATTCTTCTGGACCTCTCTGCAGCCTTTGACACGGTCAACCATGAGATACTCCTGTCAACACTCTCTAACCTCAGGATCACTGACTCTGTGTTGAAGTGGTTCAGATCTTATTTAAAGGGTCGATCATACCAGGTAACATGGAGTGGGTCCACATCCGCTCCATGCAGGTTCTCCACTGGTGTCCCACAAGGCCCAGTACTGGGTCCTCTTCCTTTCTCACTTTACACTCATTCTCTTGGTGAAGTAATTTCTTATCATGGATTCTCGTACCGCTGTTATGCTGATGACACTCAACTGATGCTTTCCTTCCCTCCTTCTGACACTCAGGTATCCAGCCACATTTCATCATGTCTGGCAGACATCTCCACTTGGATGACATCCCACCACCTGAAGCTCAACCCTAGCTTTTATTAATTCCTGGAATGACTGGTCTGCATCTTGAACTTCCTGTCTTGTTTGAGAACTCCATTGTCGTGCCATCTCAAGAAGCAAGAAACCTTGTGGTGATTCTTAAAGACCAGCAATCATTTTCTACTCACATCGCAAATGTGGCGCGGTCGTGCAGGTTCCTCCTTTTCCGACCCTTTCTGACCCAGGACGCTACCCAGGTGCTTGTCCAGTCCCTCATCATCTCAATACTTGACTACTGCAACTCACTCCTGGCTGGTCTTCCTTTAAAAGCCATCAGACCCCTGCAGTTGATCCAAAATGCAGCTGCTCGACTGGTCTTCAATCAACCCAAGTTCTCTCACATCACTCCTCTGCTGCATTGACTTCACTGGCTTCCTGTAGCTGCCTGCATCAGATTCAAAACCCTGATGCTCACCTACAAAGCAAGTAATGGACCAGCCCCTCTCTAGTCAAGTCTGGAGTTGCACCTCGATCCCTTAGACCAACATTTCGACTCTGCTCTGTCCTTACACCAAAGTGGTGGAATGAACTTCCTCTGGCTGTTTGGACAGCAAAGTCCCTCACTGTCTTCAAACGCAGACTGAAGACCCATCTCTTCATGGAGCACTTAAGTCAGCACTAGTTTATATCTCTTGTTGTAATGCGTTGCTATGCTCATATTATGAATAACTGTGTATCTTTCCTTCCTTCTAAGGTATTAGTAATGGCTGTTCTAACAATGTCTGAACTGAAGAGTTGATTGGACTCTGTCTTTACTAGCAGAGATAATTATTTTAAGGAAACAAAGCACTGTTGTACATTGCCCTGGATAAGAGCGCCTTCCAAATACTGTAAATGCAAATGTAAATGTAGTTGTTGTCTGCAGTAATTACTTTTACTGAATGTGAGCTACAACAAACTTTGGAATTAGTTTCCTCATTCAGTTATATTTTTTGTCAGTTGTGTTGTGTTAATTCCACAAGCTGTACCTACTCATTAACCACTTGTACTTTTCATTATGATAAATGTGTTTTATAGAAGTTATTTGGGGATATTTAAAGGGGTGTGGTGGTTAGCTGATTGACAGCTTGATGGCTAATTCTGATGGTCGCAGACATTCTCCACGTGACTCGTCACATCAGCTAATGCTATGACATACAGCTCAGCTTATTTTACATTCTGTGACTGTTAATAAGATTACTTCCATGTTTTTGAATTAATGAATGAACATTACACTTACATAGTGCCTTTCTCAAACCCAATGATGCTTTACAATTAATACACTCCATATGAATACTTAGAACTAACCACACACACAGGCAAGAAATGTAGCCAGAAGCAACCGTTCACCTGGAGGACTGCATCGAGCACTAGAGGGATCAACCAGAACAGAGTGCCAACCATATCTGGGCATACATACATACATACACTTCTATTTGTTCACACACACCAGGGTCATTTAAAGTAGTCAATTCATCTGATCTCCATGTTTTTGGACTGTGGGAGGAAACCCACACAGACATGGGGAGAACATGGAAACTCCACTCAGATGGGGACTCGAACCCAAGACCTCAGCGCTGAGAGGCAAACGTGCTAACCACTAAGCCACCGTGCCACCCAAAGAGAGAAGAGGTGTTTATCATTAAATTATACTAACACTTAAAGAGGCATCAGTTCATCAGAGGGGGCGGAGTTTTTGTGGTAGCACTGCCTTAACTTCTGTCTCTACTGCACATGCTCTGTTTGCAATTTGTATCTAATGCACAAGCAATATGGAGGTCCCCATTTTGGCTGTTTGTTGGCTTCAAAATGTCACAGTAGAGGTAAATGGAAGTGCACTGTCCAGATCGTATTTGCAGTCTATGGATTTACAGTGTATATCTGTTTTTTTCCACATAATGTATTGTAAAACTGTTCTTGAATATAAAATTCACCAAAAAATCACACTGTAATGTATTATACATGTATATATGTTACAGTGAAATTCAGGCAACCACAGTCGGCAGTATTTTACTGTAAATCTTACAGATTTTTTACAGTGTACCTTTATATTTCCTTGAATTATTATTAAAATTACAATAACACTTTTATTTTAGTTTAGACTCAACACCACTCTGGCTACCTCAAAAGTTACAAGTGAGTCAATCTTGCTTTGAGCCAGGTGGGAAGGGAAACAATGCTTTTTAAGTTCACTAATGAGTTCAGTTTGGCACTTCTTGGTCTAATAGGAGTGAAGCAGGCTCAGTCTGAAAGAGGGGGAACAGTCACACAGGCAAACATGTCTGGAAAAACATGAGCTAAGAGGGAATAATTACGTCGCTGAAATATGAGGCATAAATCAAGGTGCCTAAGGGAGGTTATGAACCTCAAACCAAAAGATGTGGTGCACAAAAACACACACACATGCAATGTAGGCATTTTCTCATGCATGCAGGAAAGATGTATATTATATAACATATATTCTCTCTCTCTCACACACACACACACACACACACACACACACACACACACACACACACACACACACACACACACAAACCTCACAAAAGCAAAAAAGTATTGAGTGTGCCCATGTACATGACACGTGTCCAAGAACAAATGCTGCTAAAAACACACATAAAAAGCAAAAGTTACCCAACTTTACAATACTGAAACACACACACACACAGACACACACACACACATTCAATCTTCTCAAAATCTCTGCAACCACAGCTTCCAAACATGACTAAAGAAACAGCACAGGATTTTAGTTAATGGGCCTAAATTTCCATCTCTGATAAATTAAAACATTTCTGTGAAACTCGACTGTAAGGCTGTGCTCTTTCCAAAAAGACATTTTTATGAGTGTGGCCACCGCTGGTGCATAAGAACTCCAATTTATGATCACCATTATGTCACTGGCTGCACAGTAAAAAGGTTTCAAATATGCATATAAATATTCTGAAGCACCGCAGTACTTGTGTACAGTGGTCATGTTTAGTCACAAGTAATAAAAGGTCCCTTCATAAGCAGTAGTAGAGGGCAGGATAAAGTCATTTGTTTAGGGGACACAAAAATATAAGCTTTAGATAAAAGCTTCCCAAACAAAAGAAATTGTCACCTTGTGTGTTTAAGGTGGTAGTAACTTTAGGCACCTGCAGATGACACTGCATGAGGATGATCAGGCTATAAATACCTGCAGGGTGCGTGAAAGGATACACAGACTGAGAAGAGGTGGTACACTGCAGTGAATGTCTTGTTCAATGTGTGTAAAATGTGTTTCACAAAGCAGATGTTAATGATAACGGAGTGATTGTATTTGGGGGTTAAAGGTCAGAGTGTGAAGGAAGTAGCTGAATGTGCAGGTGTATGGAAGTGTACAGTCATACAGGTCTACCGCAGTGCTAACACATTCTCCTCAGAACTGTGGACAAAAGACAAAACTGATGGACAGAGACAGCCAGCTTGTGAATGAAATTTGTTTTGTTTCCAGGCAAGAATGTCAATGCAGGTCCTTCACAAACAGTTTCTGAAAGAACTCCGTACAGGGACCTACTATCAACACATGTAGCAGAATGACATGGAAGAGGCCTTTACTCACTTCTGTTCACAAATCTGTCTGGTTACACAGACTAAAAAATTTGACTGTTCTAATTTTTCCATGATTGCAAACCTGTTATCTGGTCAGCTGATTCTTGTTTCTTATTTCAAGGTGTGGTTCAATCTGGAGGAGGCTCTGGGACTGTTTTAATCATCTTACCAAGGAACATAACATTCCAATCCCTGTAGTCCAACATAACAATTCTGATGTTCACATGGCTGGAAATGTGATTGGCATGATGAACATTCCAGAACATTGACACATCTGCACTGACCTGCTGAATCCCCAGATTTGAAACTCCCTGTTACTCCCTGTAACAACCAGTAAAAGCCAAGGAAGGCATCCACCAAATCTGGCTAAACTGCACAATTCTTTGGTACAAGAGTGACTGAACATTGATGTTGCCTACATCCAGAAACTTGTCCAGTGCATGCCAAATCTAATCACAGCAGTTATTCATGCTCAATGAAGTATTCCATGCTATTCAGTATGTTATAGTTACAGGTGACTAATTTTTGTCTGGTTAACATACACTCATATAGATAAATTTGAGTATGGTCATATGGAGCTGTGGTACATCAAAGAGTTTGGACAATTGTTTGAATAATTGTGAAACTTTGATTATTCTACTGTAATGTGATAAAGGTACAGATCAACCAAAACATTTACACCACATGCCTCATTGTTTAGGTACTCCTCATACTGCCAAAACGGCTTTCACCTGATGCTCTATAGACTCCACAGATACTTCTGAAGGTGTTCTGTAGTGCCTGACACCAGGATCCAACTATCCCTGTCCTCTAAATAGCAAAGTAGAGCTTCTGACTTGTTTGTCTATAGCACACTGACTATAGGTAGGTAATCAGCATATGAGCACCATATGCTGATTAACTATGGAGCATAGAAGAAGGTGGCCTGGTATGATGGATCAAATTTTTTACATGTGGACAGCCAGGTGTGGGTACGATATCAGTAATTTCTTTTAATTTTGGACCACAGAGGCTAGCCTTTAACCTAAAATGAGGCCTGTTGTTCAAAGGTTTTTTTTTTTTTACTGTTCAACTCTCCTTAACATCTATAGGTTTGCGCTGTGTTAATGGCTGCACTGCCAGCAGAGGCTGGGACCTAATTTTTCGCAAGGGATCAATAAATTATATCTGTATCTATATCTGTATAGGAGGCTGCTAACAGTTAAGATGAAATATTTAGTCAAAAAGGGACTGCACACTGCTCAGATCTGTGACAACAAATACCTAGAGTAAAACTAAATATTAAAGCATGTGTATGTGCCATTTTTTTGCTTTCACTGAGATTAGCTTAAAAACCTTCTGGTAACATTTTATTTGGCTTATTTTCATACTTTTTAGATTACCTTGCATTTAATGGACATTCAATTAATTGTCTATTAGTCACCTTAATGTCTAACCTTAACCATAACCTTAATACTGTTGTCAACTTCAACAGATAGACCGTAAATAATATGAACATCTGTAGAGTTTCTGTTAAGGAAAATGTGGCCCATCTAAATAAAAAAATACATGTTTTGCTGGCAACTAGCATGATAGAATTTGCTTCAGTTTTGAGGCTACCTTTGTGTACGTCTTGTCTCTTAGACTGTCATCTGTAAATAATTAATTGTACATGGACAGATATATCAGAATATACTCCACTTAGGACATCCCAGAAAGCATGCATGTATAAATAAGTGAACACACCAATCAGTTGTAGCAGAGTGCAAAACAATCATTATAGCTAAAGGAAGTGATGTGACTGATGTCCAAAAGGAAATGATAATACGTGAACAGTGGTAGCATCTCAGAAACCACTAACTTTTTAACATGTTCTAGAGCTGCTGTAGTGCCTCACAGCACAATAGCAGTGGTGCCTCACAGGCAGAGGTGGGTAGAGTAGCCAAAAATTGTACTCAAGTAAAAGTACTGTTACTTCATAATAATATGACTCAAGTAAAAGTAAAAAGTAGTCATTCAAATAATTACTTGAGTAAGAGTAAAAAAGTACTTGGTGAAAAAACTACTCAAGTACTGAGTAACTGTTGAGTACCGTCTGATTTATTTATTAACACAAGCATTCAATCAGACAGACAAAAATACATCTTTAGGCAAATCAGAGTTCATCCAAACAATAAAATAAATTTAAATTAATAAATTAATTACAAAATAGCTTAAATTAAAACAATCCTGGTAAATTCAAGTACTTCAATAAAAAAAAAATTATATAATAATAATAAATAAATAACTAAGAACACAAATTTTTCACCGGGCTCTGCAGGCAGAATTAAAACAAAGCAGGCCATAAACTCTCATAAACTGTGTGTGTGTTCAGCTTCTTGGTGTGAGGAAAGGTGTGGAGTAGATCCATACCTGCATAATGTAGCTGCTGTTTCGCGCTTTTTGTAAGGTAAACATGCTTTCAATATGAGGCCAATGGTGTTCCTCCTCGTCTGCATTGCTGACCGCTGATTCTGACATTTTTCTTCCGTTTGCTACGACTGTAAATTGTAAAGCTAACCCGTCCCGCCGCTGAGATTGAGTATGGTCACCTGACGAGATTGCACGACTACAGTTGATTGGTGAAACATAGTCACATGGTAGAGCCTTTGGAAGTCAGTCTCTCTGTTAAAATAAAACGCGAGGGGGATAAAAATAATGACGCGTAGAATACATAAGAGGTAAAAAGAAAAGTAACGAGCTCATTGTAGCCTAATGTAGCGGAGTAAGAGTACAGTTTCTTTTTTACCAATCTACTCGAGTAAAAGTAAAAAGTGATATAAAACTACTCCTAGAAGTATATATTTTTCAAAAACTTACTCAAGTAAATGTAACGGAGTAAATGTAACTCGTTACTACCCACCTCTGCTCACAGGCCACTAAAGCCAAATGGAGACAACAACTCTGACAAGTGGTACAGAACAATCAATGCACCACAGTGGACCAATTAACCTCTATAATGAACAGAGGAGCAACACAGAACTCTGGGTGGTTTTTAGGTAGGTGATCATAATTCCCCTCAGAAAAGAAAATCTGCTGCTTTCTAGTATTCTTTACTGGGGATGTGTTGACAGTCATTATTGAGAAAAAACAAATTTCTTGGGACATGAAGTCAGAGACAACTACTATAAAAATGAAAACAAGAGTAACTGATCTAACTTCTTATACTGGCATTAAAAGGCTGATTTGTCAGCACATAAAAAGACTCAAAATGTCTTACTCAACATTATTATTATTGTTATTATTATTATATTGTGCAAAAACACTTTCCCCACTGAAAACAGAATGGTCTCTTTTGTGTTGTCAGTGCAAAGAAACATAACAAACTCGTCCTGGAAAAAAGGTTACCAACACTTGCCAGACAGACTGGTTTGAATATTTATATAACTGCTGATCTTGGATTTTCACACTCCAGGGTTTACTCACAATGGTGCAATAAAGAAAGAAAAAATCATCCAGTGAATGATATATCTGCATCGACAGAATCTATATATATATTTATATTATTATATTAATATTTAATGAGTACACAAGCTTTTCATTGCTTGTTGCTATATACCAAATAACTACAATTTACAGACCATACAAAAAACATATAATACACACAAATATATATACACGAAACTAACCTAATTATATTATATTATACATTCATTATTTGTAAAAGTGAGAAAAAACGAAGCAAACATCTCCATTCAATATATATATATATA
>BRDA01038843.1:0-15138 GCA_036984385.1 Crenuchus spilurus
TACTGGGTGGAGTTTTGGATGTATTGTGTGGAGTGTTGGTTATTCTGGGTGGAGTTTTGGATGTATTGTGTGGAGTGTTGGTTATTCTGGGTGGATTTTGGTTGTATATGGTGGTACTAATTGCATGATAGGGTTGATGGAGATAATGGGAAATAAATATCTACTGTAGAAGACGTGTTCATGGGGACTGTAAATCAGGAGCTGCAGTGGACATAAAATAAGTTTCTTACCACAAACCTAATACCCCTGTGTGTTTAGGCTGCTTTTTAGCTGAGGACACCAGGCTTTTGTTCACATCTTCTAACTCGGTGCCTCAGGTGCTCGCAGAGCTGTGTAGATGTTTAGCAGAAAGTGATGAGGTGATTTGGCCACAAACCTCTTCCATTCAAGTGCGAACTTAAATGAGTTTTGCTAATCACCCTCCTCCCCTTGTATTTTTGTAATAAGGAATGCATATTACCTCCAGGAAACCCAGTGGAGTGCAGTCCTAAACTGCCTCATTAGTGTTTGGAAACATCCGTCAGTTCTGAGATGCGCATCATCTGCTAATCATTTGGATAAATCAGACATAAAAGAGCGCGATTAGGACGCAGAGGCTTGTCATAACTGTGTGGCATCTGATGTGCTTAAATGCGAAAAGCCATCGACACGATGGCCGAGCCAGACTCTCATTATCAGAGGCTGTGATGAATGAGCTGATGTTTCATGGCGCTGCCACTAGAGCTCACTGTAAATCAAAGGGAAGAGAAGAGAGAGCTGCTCTCAACACACCGCGCTTCTGCCACTAATTATACTCCACCTGCTTTCATAAAAGCCAATAAAACCTGCTTTAGTCATTCACTCAGGGAGAGGAGTGTTTTGTTTCTGAGAACTGTCTGATTCCTTGTAGTAATTGGAGCCTCTCACAACCCAGGACGGTAGACTGCCAATTATGTGTAGTATTTTGTAAGTCATCAGCAGAGATATTGACAACAACAGTCTTTTTCTCTGGCAGTACATCCTCAGCTTTCATTAGCGCCACCATGCACACACTGACGGGACAGGAGGCTCTCCTCGCTTTACATAACACCTTAAACCACCAGTGAAGGTGTGTGTGGGGATTATATAATCTCATTTTCCAGGAAAGTGATTTTCCTTCACAGCTATAATTCACCAATATTATTTTTCTAGCCGTCTATAGTGGCGGCTTCTTCACTGAAGCTACACAGCTTTGCTTTTAGTGAGATATTGAATGAGAATAATAGACACCCCGAGGTGCATTGCAGATAGTGACAAATATTCATTAGATGCCATCAATATTTGATGAGGCACCACACACTCACACCCACCCACACACACCCCGCCCTCCAACAGAGTTGCCAGGTTCGCCGGTTTAAAACCCAATGAAAATGCAGTCGCTGGTAAAAGAAAATCAGGGCTGATGAGGTGCAGGTTTTGGGATTTCTTTTAAAATATATAAAAAATATTATAGTAATACAGTAAAAAGGGAATAATTAGTTTAATGCGTGTATAACTGGGTTGTTAAAACAGCTGAAGTTGAAAAACATATGACGGAGATTCCTTAAGTAAACATACTAATATTAGAGGGTTGAAGTGAAATATAGATTAAAGAAATTATTAATAAATGTATTATTATTATTATTATTATTGTTGTTGTTGTTGTTGTTGTTGTTGTTGTTGTTGTTGTTATTATTATTAACCATAAAATTGTGTAGGTATTTTCTTCTTTGTCCAGGTCTTACGTTGTGATATTTAATTATGTAATAATAATAATAATAATAATAATAATAATAATAATAATAATAATACTGCAAAATGCTTCAGAAGTAGAAAACAGAAAATTATTATTATTATTATTATTATTATTATTATTATTATTATTATTATTATTATATAATTAAATTTGGGCTATTTTCAGATCATGGTTATGGCTTTATTTCAGACTTTGGGCTGCATATTTTATGGGGACCTGGCAACCCTTCCCTCTACCTCGAGGGAAGTCATACAATAACACAGGCTTTCCCATCAGCAGTAACTTCTCCATCAGTTTAAATGTACAAAATGTTTCAGAAGAAGAAATTAGAAAATTATTAAATGAAAAGTATTATTATTATTATTATTATTATTATTATTATTATTATTATTATTATTATTATTATTTTAAAGCTTGTTTACACATATGTCAATGAGAGTAGATTTTGGACTATTTTCAGATCGTAATTGTGGCATTATTTCTGACAATGGGTTGCAGATTCTTTTGGGACCTGGCAACCCTGCCCTCCACCTCGAGGGAAGTCATACAATATGACAGGTTTTTCCGTCAGCAGTGTACGCTTTGATACTTAATATGATTATTTTTTAAATGTGCAGGTAGTCGCCACAGGTATTGTTAAAAGGCAGAAAAAGTTGCTAAGCTAAGTTTTGGTGTGAAATTTGAGCAAATTTTACTCCCCATCTGTTCATCGAGCCTGCAGAGCTCAGAACAACAAATGCAAGTGCAAATGTAGCTCAGAGCGTTTGTGCTAATGTGACAAGGCCCAGATGGCAGGACTTTTACAACACTTCTTAAAAACAACGTTCAGAATGCTGGTCAGCGACTTTACATGAAAACAATGGCCTATTTCTACTCATTAAAGAGAATATATACACGTCCAGTATCACACAGCTCTGTTATCACATAAAACTTGTTGGCATCATGTTAGTCACTGACACGTGATCTCAGCAGACAGAAGGGTCGCACAGTTTAATCTCACATTTTAAGGAAACTTAATTGTGTTGGGACACTCCAGGCTCTCTAATTTAGTTGTGCTAATTTGTGTAATTATGTAATTGCATGTTAAACATTGATGTATTATGTTCTTACTTGTATCAAGAAGAATGTACAGGTCAGGCACTGGGGCAGTGAGTGTGTTTACTGTCACTGGAGTGGAACCCTCAAGGATACATCTCCAGTACCTTTAGGGAACACACATGTACCAGATTATTTACACGTCACCTTCAGTTGCATCATGAAATACACTACTCACAAAAATTTATGGATATTTGGCTTTCAGGTGAGATTTATGGAAAACTTAAAAAGTTCAAACTACAGTGATATTACAGTGGCTTGCAAAAGTATTCATAACCCCCCTTGAACTTTTTTACATTTTGTCACCTTACAACCACAAACTTAAATGTATTTTATTGAGATTTTAAGTGATAGACCAACACAAAGTACCACATAATTGTGAAGTGGAATGAAAATGATACATGGTTTTCAACATTTTAATCAAATAAAAATCTTAAATGTTAAATTTTAAAAGTGTGACGTGCAGAAGTATTCAGCCCCTTATACTCTGATACCCCTAAAGAAAATCCAGTGCAGTCAATTGCCTTCAGAAGTCACTTAATTAGTTAATAGAGTCCAGCTGTGTGTAATTTAGTCTCAGTATAAATACACCTGTTCTGTGAAGGCCTCAGTGGTTTGTTAGAGAACACTAGTGAACAAACAGCATCATGAAGACCAAGGACCTCACCAGACAGGTCTGAGATAAAGTTGTGGAGATGTTTAAAGCAGGGTTAGGTTATACAAACATGAGCATCCCAAGGAGCACTGTTCTATCCAGTAAAAAAGTATTCTACAACTGCAAACCTACCAAGACATGGCCGTCCATCTAAACTGACAGATTGAGCAAGGAGAGCACTGGTCAAAGAAGCAGCCAAGAAACACATGGTCACTCTGGAGGAGCTGCAGAAATCCACAGCTCAGGTGGGAAAATCTATCCACAGGACAACTATAAGTCTGCACTCCACAAATCTGGCCTCTATGGAAGAGTGGCAAGAAGAAAACCATTGTTGAAAGAAGGACATAAGAAGTGCCATTTGCAGTTTGCCAGAAGTCATGTAGGGGACACAGCAAACGTGTGGAAGAAGGTGCTCTGGTCAGATGAGACCAAAGTTGAACATTTTGGCCTAAATGCAAAGTGCTATGTGTGGCAGCAAAGTAACTCTGCTCATCACCCTGAACACACCACCCCCACTGTGAAACAGTTAACTAACAGTTCATTAAAGCTAGTTTTCACTAACATCATGCAGTTTGAATAATGTTAAAAATGATTCATTCATACATCAGTGTACTTATTCTTAGATTCTTGATACTTATGGGCAACATTATTGACTGTGTTCTTTTAATATGAAAGTCTTACATAAAATCTTCACAGTAGTGGTCGTCTGATTTAGTGGTTTCTTATATCTCTTATGAAATTATTGCTAAATCAAGTTAAATAAGCTATTTAACTTAAACTACAATGGGAGATTAGTGACTCTGTTCATATCACAACTCTCTGTTCTTTAAATGTGAGTCACTTTGTTTTGATTGAGAGCAGCAGTGTGTTGGACACTGGCGTGGTGAGGACCACCTCTGTGCTGCAGCTACATACGCAAACAGACACCGTAGCATGTTACAGTTCACTCAACAAAGGACAGGCACTGCCCCCACCCACCCAATGCTCTTCCCTGTTTTGAACAACTGACAGGATGAGTGGGCCAGAGAGACATCGCAACCCACCCACACAGACACACAGAAAGCGAGAAGTGGGGGAAGGGCTTAATAACTCAAGTTATGACCAAGTCAATTAAGCCACCTCTCTGTTCAGTCCTGCTGGCTTTAATAAAATGCCCAGTACATAAAATCCAATAACCCTGGGGAAGAATGTGATGTGGTTTTGACAGACAGGTGAACTTACAGATGAATAGGTTCCACAGTTGTTCTCGGTTGTGCTTGGGGATGGTGGAGAAGTAAATCAATACCATGATATAGTTTACTCATTTTACCTGCTATCAATGCACACACTCAGGAGAGTAAAAAAACCTTTACACTTGATTGGGGCAGTTTTGCGTCAGTGTCAGTTTCTTTCCAGTCTATTACTCTGAAATGAAAGACTAGTCTTTCAGTTTGTTACCCCAGACATGACAAATACTACTTGACTAGCAGATATCTACTAATTCTGTATAATGAGACATGAAGTAGATCATTTAACCACTGTTCTGTGTCGATGCTCTGAATACATACAGATGATTAGATTCCACCTCTGTTCTCAGCTGAGCTTTGGGGAGATTGAGAAGTGTATCACTTCCATGATATAGTTTCTTTTTTTCACTTTGCCAGCAGGTTTCGGTCCAGTTACTGCTTGATTTGGAGACCACACACTAAAAAAAAGACTAGCTGCTGGAGTTGGTGCTGATGTTGATAACAAAAGGCACTGTTCCTGTATTCTGTGTGAATCCCAAAGCTCCAATACTGTGATGGGGACACTGTACTGTATAAATTATACCATCTTTCAGATTAGACATAAGAACAAGTTCTCTGGGCACTTCCTGATACTTTGATGTACTTGCTAAGTCACTCATAATCATCCCTGTCTTCACAAACTGGTTTAGTCTCTCCTCACCTCTAATAGCTAATGTGTGGTGAGAGGTCTAGTGTGGACTGGCTGCCGTAGCATCATCCAGGAGGATGCTGCACATTAGTGGTGGTTGATATGGTTCTCTAATGCCAAAGTGTCTTGAAAAGTGATAATGAAATGTAAGTGTAAGAAAAAAAAAACTGGAAAATGAGATGTCACATAATTCCAATCTAATGGACTTGCCTTTTTATGGTTCTTCACCTCCACCTCATTTGTTACTTTCATATAATGGTTACAGGGTGGCACGTGGTTAGTGGTTAGCATGCTCGCCTTTCAGCGCTGAGGTTTTGGGTTCGAGTCCTCATCTGGGTGGAGTTTCAATGTTCTCCTCGTGTTTGCATGGGTTTCCTCCGGGGTCTCCGATTTCCTCCCAGAGTGCAAAAACATGGAGGTCAGGTGAATTGGGTACTCTAAAATTGTCTCTCTATGTATGTGTGCACCCAGTGATGGATTGGAGCCCTGTCCTGGGCTTAGTTGGCATAGTGTAATGTCCTGCCCTGCGCCCAGTGAGGGGGTAGGGGACTAACTGCGGCCCTGATAAGGATTAAGTGGGTGGGATACTGGATGGATGGATATAATGGTTACACATTGGCAGCTGTTGTCCTTTCTCTGAAACTTATCTTTGATTATACCAGTGCATCTAAAATGAATTTCATTTAATTTGATTAAAAAAGGTAAACTGTCATATATTTTATACTCATTGAGTAAAGTGTCGTATTTAAAGCATTTCATCTTTTAATGTAGACAAAGTCTGAATAGTAATTACTCAAAACTCCAAATGAAACATTCTAATATTGTAAGACTCTATTTCACATTTTTTTGAGATACTGAACAACATTAAAACAAAAAAAGATCTGAAATATGTCACTTCACGTCTGATGAATAAAAAATATGATATAAAATAAATGAAGAATGAAATTTACCCACAACATTCTAAGATGCTGTAGTAACCTGATTATGCCATCAGTGCATGCTATAATGTTTCAGCCATTTGTCTGACAATAGTCAAATCACCTTGATCAGGAATTAATAATACATTATTAATTCCTACCAAAAATATCTCTAAAGAGCAGACATTTCATCAGACCCCAAAATATTTTAAAGCAGAATTGTTTAACTGGATATGATTTGCAAAACAGATTTGTGTGTATTCTCATCAGTCTCTTGCTGATGAATTACTCGCCTCATTTTCATTATCAGAACACATGATTCATCTCTTCCTGAGTAAACTTTGGCGATGCAGCTCGTCTGACAGCTGCACCATTTTTTAAACGATGTTGATTTGAATATGCTGTGTGGTTACGAGGTTATTAAATTAAGTGCTGTGGGCTTAAAAGTACTAGTTTAGAGAAATAATGATGAAAGGGAGGTACCTACCTGATGACTCCTGTGAAGAGCTGGCAACATAGTGGGTGTTTAGAGATCTGACAATATAAATGAATTGAAATGTGCTGGGCCCTATGTGCCCCTATGATTAAGTGCAGATTTCTGTCATTGTGTGTAATGTGGACTCTACATGAAATCTCACATTTTCTAATTGGATTATTGTATTATTATTATTTTTTTTACATCATTTGGGTTCACTGTGATGCATGAAATCAGAATGTGTGATATCAGTCAGTGAAGCACATTCACGTCTCACAGTTTTAACATGGAGAGATTAGCTGTTAACAGACACATAAGTCACGTTTCCATTGACCCTGAAATATCGCAAATTAGAATTGCGAATAAAAATGTGCTTAATGGAAACACAACAATTTCAAAAAAACTCACGTTTTTTGATAAAAGTCTTTTGCGCTAAGATGAGGTGGTTTTTCAGTCGTATCAAAATTGGTTTATATCGCAAAAGTGTAATGGAAACACTCGAATGGACTTTTTTCGCATCAAGGGACTCACGTGATCAACAACCGGACGTTTCTATTGGTGAAAAAGACGACGAAGATTTAGACAACAACAGAAAGTAAGAGGATGAAGATGACGCGGCATATTTGGAATAACGAGGAGAATCCTTGGACATTGTGCAGTTGGCTCCACTAGAGATCTCACAGCATCACAAAGTTCATGAAAAGTTGAGTGTGTCATTCTAAAATGTTGAATCCACAGCTCTTCTGTAAAACCATCGACTACAGTTTCCCAAAAACGCCGCATACGTAGCCGCTCCCAAGTATAAGAGGCTTGTCACTCCAAAGCCTCGATAAGTCGTCGTCTCCTCTGATGACTGATGATGAGCGCTAGTGCCGTGGTAGCAGTATGTATAAAGCTGAAGTATGTGTTTACATCCATTGACATTAATACCTAGACGCGTCATTGACTGGGTTGGCCCGCTGATGTAACGTAACTCTGTGTCCGCCATATTGGAAGAGGCAAAGCTGCGCTGTGAACTAATACAAGTGAATGGAATGAACTTCATAAATCTCCTTTCTACAAAGTTATTTAAGCTAGTGTGTTCATTCACACATTCAGATGTGCACTAATATACACTGGGAAACGTTTAGGCACAAAAAAATAATTTTGTTTTCAAAATGTTAGAATGGCCAAATACAATCAAAAACAATTAGTCAGTCTTACCTGTGAAAGGTAATCCCATGTGATCCCATTTTGACTGTAAAATGGTTTGAAAAGCTCCACGCAGCACCAGAGTGCAGCATCTCTCTCATGTTATTTTGGTTGCTTTTGCCACTTCCAATATGGCGGTGACGTTGACGTACGAGTTTACATCCACTGCTGTCATGTTTGTAATGACTTATCGCGAGAACAAACATATTCACATGTGATTTTATAAAAGTATTTCACATTTAATGGAAACACCGCAATTGCAAAACTTGTTTTGTCAAATAGTTTTTTTGACAAAACAGAATATTGATAAAGTTTTGCGCAAAACTGCTATGGAAACGCGACTATATTTACTCTGTAAGTTGAAGAAACAAATCCAAAGTTTGAATTTTAACATTGAAAGAAAGAACAAAGTTAAATATATAACATAATAAAACAACCTCCTTCATGTATTTGTTGAGTCCTTATTCAATAAAGAAACAGAAATGAGGTATTTCAGTCAATAGGTTTATTATTAGGATGGAGTTTAGCAGACCCACCAGTGTTGCAAGAACCTAAACCTGGTTCTACACTGACAAAGACTGGTCTTCATAATACAGGTTTACTAAATAGCTATTTACTGTCCAAAACATACACTTCTGCTCTTCTGAAGTTTGCACAAGATTATGTAGCGAAAACCAGAAGCAGTGAGAGTTTACATGAACGGGACCCAGTCACCAGAGGTTAATATTATAGAAATATTAATATTAAAAAGCCTCAAATGACAAAGTTGGTACAGTGTGGGAAATGTAAAAAAATTAATGCGTACTCTCATTGCTGAACCCAGTGAGCCCAAGATGTTTCATGTTTTGTCTGGTCAACCTCAATTCTTTTGTGAATATACATTCATTCCTGCATTTCAGGCCTAAAATACATTCCAAAAAGGTGAGACAAATTAGCTAGTAATGAGGTAAAAAAATAAATGATGTGATTTCAAACAGGAGATGTCAGCATTAGATTGTAATCATGATTTGGTACAAAAGCAGTATCTGAGTTTTGAGCAGCAAAAATGGCCAGAGGATCTCCTGTTTGACAGTGACTGTGAGAAAATGACTGAATTGTTTAAAAAGAAAGAGGAAAGAGTATTCCTCAGAGAAAATGGGAAGGGATTTGCAGATAATAGAAGGATGTGTAGAGAATTTTGAAATGAAAAATGCAATAAAAACAATCTCGTACAATTTCACACCTTAAGACGTGTGCGGGAAAAGTGGGAGAAAATAACACCCAAAACACTTCATCACTTTGTATCTTTGGTGCCAAAACATCTTTTAAGTGTTGTGAGAAGGAATAGCAAGAAAGTGGTAAATACTTTACTGTGTAAACTTTTTCTGAGTGAGTTTAGACCTGAGATACAGGAATGAATGTATATTAACAAGTTAAATGAAGTTTACCTGACAAAACATGAAATGTCTGCAATGAAATAAAAGTAAATGTAAAACACTGCTTTTGTCTTTTGTTGGTTTGTTTTTGTAGGTTCACACTGCGCCAATGTTTCCTAATTTGGGGTTTGTTGAATTCAAAGATTTTACAGCAATATGAGTATAATCATAATAACATATTATAAGTGATTATATTATAACTATAATTAATTAATAGCAATAAAATAAAACATTTGATATAAAATAAAGTTAATCTTAAGAAAATAAGACATAATAAAATACATTATTCATAAAAAATAAAGAGTAAAGGGTGTTAGAAATGGATTCAAGAAAAACAAAGTTTTACAGAGGGTCTTCATCTGGTTTAAACACTATACTGTAATTTTTTTTCGTTTGTTCTGGGTGTATTCAAAAACAAAACGTTTTAACAAAATCTCACCAAAACAACATTACCAAACTTCACAGTTCATATTTGGTGAAAGCAGGCTGACTCCGCAGAGCAAGCATGCTCCATAGCTTATATTAATGAGGAACTTGTGTTTGAATCATTACAGCACAGTATTTTGAACTTTATCACATCATTTTTACTGTCAAAGAAAAACATTTAGTTTGAAGCCGTAAAGAGATTGTTAAACCTCTGGGTCAAATGGCCCATATGGGAATCTAAAACAGCACAGTGGTGCCTTTATGTTTGGATCAAAGGCATCCCAAAATGAATGGACGTGAATGAAAAGCTTATCTCAAATGCCCTGTCATGCCTGGTCGGCTCACATCCAGTGGTACACTTTGGAAGGAAAAATCTGGGACCTGTTAGAAACCTACTAGAATAAATTTCTTTGGTCCAGTGAACCCAAAATAGAACTTTCTGGTTCATGAGAACCTCATCCAAATTGTGAAGGATGGCAGTGGCAGTATTGTGGTTTAGGGCTTGGGACTAGAACCCCTTGACATTATTGATGTACTAATGAATTGTGAAAAGCACCAGCAGATAATACAGGATTCTACAGGGTTTTGGTCTCTACCTGTCAACTGAAGCTTAACTGATTCATGAACATGAGTGTCGCTAAGCTTAACCCTAAACACAAGCACTGTATGTCTATAAAAGAATGATTAGGAAGCAGAAGAAATGTAATATCTTGAAATTGCCAAGTTTAAGTCCAGACCTTAACCAAACAGAAATGTTATAGGACACAGGACCTTAAACAGGGGTGCCCAACCTTATCCAAACAAGTGGTGGACTTTCATTCCAAACAGTCTGAAGCATCTGACTTGTTAAGTTAGTTGGTCTCACCTTCAAACAGTTGATCATGATGGCTCCTACTTTGTGAAATTACATCCTACAGCCACACCAGCACAACCCTGAACTTAAAAAGAGCAGTTCACGTTAAGAAGCCAACTTTTTTTTAGAAGTACTACATACTTCCACTCACTGACCACTTTGAGTGCCACCTACACTACAGCTCCACTGTATGGGTGAACAATTACAAACTGCAACCCATCTGTTGCCCTGCACAATTTATCACACTCTACTCCATTCATTGTTGGTCAGTTTCTGCCTACAAGCCTGCTGTTGACCAGATATTATTTGGGTGGTGGAGCGTTCTCAACACAGACGTGACACTGATATAGTAGTGGCTTGGTAGTGCATGTGGTGCTGGTACTATTTGGTCGAGAGTGATTCACTACCCAAATAACATCCAGGCATTTTGTTCTGTGGTCATAAAAAGACTAATGGTGAAGAGTTAGCTTAGTCATGCCTCAACAGATGTACTGCAGTATCTAGTTGAACACCAACAAGGTGGTGCTAAACAGTTAGATGTTTCTAATAAATTGACTGGTAGGGGTAGGCCTGTAGATGGCTCCTTCTAACACATCCTTGAGTTCTTCCCACAGGCTCAGTTTCATGGCCTGCTGTGGCCACTGACTTTGGCCATGAGCATTTCATCATACATTTCATGAATTACTTATGAGGAGCCTCGACTTCCCCACAAGAAACGTTGGGTTACCTTGAGATGTTCAGAGATGTGCATTCATGGTCTGAATCACAAACAGAAAGAGAAAAATAAGAGATGTCAGGAATATCAGATTAAAGCTTGGGCTAGTTATGTCAAAAACTAAATAATCACAATTTTTCATGCAGTGGACACCTCTAGATAGCTCTCATTATCATGGCTGGCATTTCAAAACAGCCGTGGTGAGAGGTTTGTTTTGGCTGAGATGGATATTTAATAAAGCCCCAAGGCTTCACTTGTAGGCAATGCTGAGTGTTACTGTTGTGCCTTTGATATGAAGTTTGAAACGAGCGAGACAAATACAATTAATGATCCCTGTACATGAGAGAAGGACGGAGATGAATCGAATGTTGATGATGCTCTGTAAACGCCAAACATTTACTGAGGATCTAAGGCAATGTCATTCACTTGTCTGATGCCTAATAAACTCTGATGTAGCAAGTTCTTTTCAGTCTTACAGTCAAAGGAGATAAGCATATATTTTAACATGATCGTTATACTCAATTACATTTAGGATAGAAAAAAATCTGAAGCATTTCTTACCAAATGATGACATTTGAATAATAATACATCCACTCCTCCATGCTAGAACGCTGTTCAGTGGCGTGACATGCCGGTGTGTGCAAGCGTCACTTATTTCCATACAATATCATATTTATACCAGTCGAGACTATGGTGAGGACCTGAGCACGTCATCCAGAAGACCTTCCTGCCCTCCGAAGTGCATCCTCAACTGCCTCCTCCGCTGAAAATCCGGAGGGCTCTATGCAAAACAAGGCATACATGATTTACAATAAGCCAGGTGGGTTTGAGCTATAGCATTACCAGAGCATCAAAGTAGACTCTTATAGCTCAAGATACAAGAGGATCTTGCTGCTCTCTGGAGGTGGGGTTGAAGAAGCTGTCAGTCACACTAATTCAGGAAGCTGCACTCCTCAGGTGTAATGGATATGATCTCAACATTATATCTATACATTTGCTTGTTTATGTGCGTGATTCTGGTCATTTCTTGTGATGAGCATTAAGTGAATCCTTTTCACACTTTTGCAGTGTTAAATGGGGGCCATGTTCATATCATGGCCAGGACTTTTCAGTTTAGCCGGCTTAAACTTATCGACTTTAATTTCTAAATGGTTCACATGGAGATCCTTTGACAGTCAGATGAAATCATTCAAAGCCTTTAAATTCACAATGTCCACACTCAAATGACCTGAAACAAGCTGCTCTGAAACAAACTATTTTGAAATTAGCTGAAATTGCAATGTTCTGTTCAAATGAATGTAATGTAATGGCTAGTTAAGAATGCCTGAATGCTGGTGATAACGTAGTAATGAAACACAGTCATAAGCATAGTAATACTTAAAATACTTATTAACAACTATAGTCCCTGAGTGGCTCTGCAGACTAAAGTGTTGACACTATGATCAGAGGATCATGATTCTTAGCATTGGCAGCCTGGACTTGACAGAGCAAAATTGGCCATATTCTCTACAAGTAGGTAGATGGTGCTCTCTCCCCATCACTACTAAGTCATTTCTGCTGGCTCACAGGCTCAGGCATCTGCCAGCCGATCCATCGGTGCACTATTGGCTGGCCAGCAACAATGTATCAGCAGCATTTCAAAAAGAGGCTTTTCATGCACCGGCCTGTCAGGGACATTAAAAGTGATTCGGGGAGTCCTAGCAGATAGGAAGGTCAATTGGCTACCACTACACTGGGGGGAAAATTGGCTCAAAACTATATTTAATGATAATAATGATAATCATAGTTACAAGTGCAGACATTGACTAGTTAGCTAACTCTTGTTAAGTCCATCAGAACCGACTTTTGAGATGGGTTCTCTTGCTAATTTGTATAGTAGCACTGCATTAATGGTCATAATTTGTTGGTAAAAACATTGCCTGGCAACATTCAAACGAGTGTTGCTGGGGAGAACTAAAGATACAGTGGTCTATATTACATTGGTTGGTTTAAACCCTCTTCTGTACATTTTTAATCTGCACATGCTGGAGACAATACAATACAGTGAACCCCTGCCTATTCGCGGTCCAGCATTCGCAGAATTTCCTCTCATGTGAGGGCTGCTGGGAAGTGGAGTTTGCAGCCTCTACACTCTCCATAGAAGAGAACCTATTCACGGTAGGTTCTAGTCTCTAACCCCAGCGAATACGGGGGGTTTACTGTATCCAAATGTCTGAATAAGGTTTCCTTTGGTTTTCCTCTCAGTGCTGAGGTCTTGGGTTTGAGTACCCATCTGGGTGGAAGTGCAGTTAAAAGCAGGAAAATTGCAAAGGTAAATTAGATTTAACAAAGAAGAAGCTAATTGTTAAACTGGGCATTTTTCTAAAATCACATTACACTGAAAAATTAAACAAAGTATTTATTGGCTATGAAATGATGAGGTCATGTGTGTCAGAAAAAGTCTTTAAGTCATGCATAAGGTTTGAACCACAATAAAAGACTTTTGTTAGATTTAACCACAATTTACTGCCTTAGCTTTAACAACAAGAAGCTACACTATGTACTAAGTGCCAGACTAGTGATTTAGGAGCACTTATCAGTGCACATTCATGATTTTAGAGCTATTTTCTACGGAGAAAAAATGATAAATGAGGATCCAGGTTTTTGATCAGTACTACCTCTAGGGCATTTTGGAATTAAAGAGAGATCATAGTATTTCTGTCAGAAGCAACAGAAAGAGAACAAGCGCCTGAAAGTCATCTATCGTTACTCCTGTAAGCCTGCTGACAGAATCGTGCATCACAGCAGAACAAATCTCAAAGCTGAACTTTAACAGTTCTCTGGCATGCAAATACACACTTCATCAAAATGTCTGAGGACCACTTAAGACAAAAATTTGTCAGCTGAAAACTCACACCTTACCCGTCCATCATATCCACCTTCTCTTAGGCTATAAATTGATTTTATTTTTATTTTACCCACATTTTATCGCCCAAATGTTGCTCTTTGATGACTCAGAAGACTTAAGGGAGATTCTCTTAAAATTATTTTGGAGAAACAGACTGAGACAGAAAGGAGACATGGTTCTCCAGGCTGAGAAAAATGATTTACTAGTTTTGCTGAAGATTGAATGAGTAGAGAGAACTCTGAGAGCTTGGGGAGGAGTTCTGGGCAGCTCCTGCTTTGAGCTAGGAAATGGACTGGAAGATGGAATAAAGTATGGATGACAAAGGGTGGTGTGTGTGAAAACTTGGGAAATGAAAAGTAGGTATGGCAATTTATAGGGCACAGGACTGAAAGGAGGTGGCACTTCAGACATGGTCTTCCCAGATTTTAGCTGCTAGTGCATCACCAAAAATGAATGAAAAAATGTCATGTCTGGGGGCCCTGATCAAACGGATTCTTTTTTATAGTTATGGTGCGGTACAGGCTTAAACATAAATTTAATTATTATTATTATTAATTGTTAATAAATGTAATTATTATACATACATTTTAAACATTACTTAAACATTATTATTCATAATATTTTATTAGGAATTACTAGTTAATATTAATAATATACTACTACAACTTGGATGGGCAAGGATGAGGTTCAAGCCTGAAAAATCAAGGTCACTGGTGTTGAAGAGCGGCAAAGTCGTGGACAAGTTTAGCTTCAGCATTGGAGGGGAATTAATTCCAACTGTCTCTGAGAAACCAGTGAAGAGCCTTGGCAAGGTATTTAACAGTAGCCTGAAGGATTCAGCA
>BRDA01038845.1:0-14664 GCA_036984385.1 Crenuchus spilurus
CAACTTAAACCTCACCAGTACATCTAAAAGCTCACCCAGTACAACTTAAACCTCACCAGTACAACCAAAACCTCACCAGTACATCTTAAACCTCACCAGTACATCTTAAACCTCAACAGTACAACCAAAACCTCACCAGTACAACCAAAACCTCACCAGTACAACCAAAATCTCACCCAGTGCAACCAAAATCTCACCCAGTGCAACCATAACCTCACCAGTGCAACCAAAACCTCACCCAGTGCAACCAAAACCTCACCTAGAACAACCAAAACCTCACCTAGAACAACCAAAACCTCACCCAGTGCAACCAAAACCTCACCAGTACAACCATAACCTCACCGGTACAACTTAAACCTCACCGGTACATCTAAAACCTCACCAGTGCAACCATAACCTCAGAGAGAGAGAGAGAGAGACAGACACACGGGGAGAGACACGGGGAGAGAGACGGGGAGAGAGACGGAGAGATAAATTTACATTTAAATGAGTCGTGGTCTTCTGGGCTGTTCATGCACAGAATAACTGCCTTCGTGTCATTGTTGGCTGCCAATGAGGCCATAATTAGCACAGTGAGGAGCAGCTCTGCTTCTTAATCAAATGACAGAGCCGTGACGTACGCGAGTGTTTATATCACTTCAGGCTGCTGGAGCAGGCGGCTCATCTCTCTATCACAGAGAGCAGCTCTGTACAACATCCTTCTGACCTCTCTCATCCACAGAGTGGACCAGAACCTCACCAGAACTTTCACAGAGAAAGAGACAGAGACAGAGAGAGAGAATGAGAGACAGAGAGAGAGAGAGAGAGAGAGAGATACAAGTCGCGTTTCCATTGACCCTGAAATATCACAAATTAGAATTGTGAATAAAAATTAGCTTAATGGAAACACAACAATTTTTAAAAACTCAGGTTTTCTGATAAAAGTCTTTTGCGCTAAGATGAGGTGGTTTTTCTGTCGTATTGAAATTGGTTTATATCACAAAAGTGTGATGGAAACACTCAAACAGACTTTTTTCACATTAAAGGAGTCACGTGACCAACAACCGGACGTTTCTATTGGTGAAAAAGACGATGAAGAAGACAACAACAGAAAGTGCGAGGATGAAGATGAGGCGGCATATTTGGAATAACGAGGAGAATCCTTGGACAATGTGCAGCTGCTCCACTAGAGATCTCACAGCATCACAAAGTTCATTAAAAGTTGAGTGTGTCATTCTAAAATGTTGAATCCACAGCTCTTCTGTAAAACCATCGACTACAGTTTCCCAAAAACGCCGCATACGTAGCCGCTCCCAAGTATAAGGGGCTTGTCTCTCCAAAGCCTGGATAAGTCTCCGTCTCCTCTGATGGCAGAGAGAGAGAGAGAGAGAGATATTACACTTTAAATAAACACTGAGATGGCACTTTATGGCACAATCAGAGCAGAAACCGCAAATATATCTAACACATCTACCGATTGGTAGAGATGGTCCAATCAGGGTGCATTACAATAAGACACAGTGACTCAGATGTGCTTAAATGGTTGAGTGAGACGTTAAATGGTTAAACAGTGCAGTGGCATTTTAAGAGGTTAAGCTGACATCACAACCATGAATGTTTCCTTCAGCATCATCAGGTCAGCAGGTTCGTTCAGGCTGAAGGGATGGGGACTTATTGGCGTGCGGTATTTGGGGGGAAATGATGAAATGCTTTGCTGTTTCTGATTGCAGATGTATTGCTGCTGCGCCTTGAATCGAGTCATCTGACGAGAGTTGCTGAAGTGTATTTTTACAGTCCCTGAGGGCACTTCTTTCTGAAAAAGGCACGATACAGAGGAGCCAATCAGAACAGAGCTCATTTACATAATTACAATTAAAATAATTTAAATTATTTAAAAAAACTGTAAAAGTGCCTTAGTAAAAGAACAGAAGCTCTTTAATTTTGAGCATATTATGAGAACTAGCTCATTGGACCAGGAGCAATAAGATGGATGGATACAATCAGATGGATGAACAAAGAAGCCTGAAGATAAGATGTTCTGGCGATACACTATGAACATGTTCTCCAGAAGAACTTGATAGTACAAGTTGCCAAACAAATTATATTTTAGCTTAAGTCTCCTGTTGCTCATTTATTTCTCCTGAGAATGTCTCATGTCCTACACTCTTTTAAAAAGAGGTTCCACAAAGGGTTCTTTGATTAATGCTACACAAGGACCTTTTCAGAGGCTGCTTCCTTAAAGAACCTTCTCTCTGATACGTGTGAGTTGGAAGAACGCTTTAAAGCTTCAAAGAACCCTACACGGTTCTTCAATAAGATAAGAATGATCATTTCAAATGTAGATTCAACCTTTAGAACGTTCTTGATATCCATGCAACTCGTTTACAACAAAGAACCAGACATTTTAAAGGTTCTTAATGGATTTTAATGAACAATTTTGTGTTGTCTTTAAACTCCTGGCCACTAGATGGCAGTGTTGTAATCAATCTTCAGCCATTAGACTCTTCTACTTCAATGTAAACAAGTAGTCACCACTGACATTTCTCCTAAAATATATCTCCTTGCTTACAGTATCGCAATATAATCACAATACATTGAATCATAATATGTACACAGTCATATAAAAATATCATGGCCACCTCTGGTTTGGTCTGGGATGTCACAGATGCCATGTGACAGGGTTTACTGCATGTATAATGAGCACACTAATACACTGATAATAGGGTACCAGGTGAAGCATGGTGGAAGCAGCATCTCCGAAACCTCTAACTTTGTGGGATGTTCTAGAGCCGTGGCAGTGATGGTCTACTGATAATGGACTTCTCATACATTGAGTGCCTCCCAAAACCATCCCATCTAACGGAGAACGTTATAAGAACACTCAGCAACATTGTTCCGTGATGCCATAATGGTTTACGTTATGTTTTTGCAACATTTCTCACAGAATGTTCTCAGTTAGACAAACGCCAACATCCTGGCAACATCTGAAGTAACATCAGCAGGATGTTTTTATTGGTTGCGAATATGACGTCAGGAGAGAGGGCGGAGGCCCTCGTAATGCAGCAATGGTTCTGGAACGTTAAATAAAATGTAGAAAATTTGACCAATGTAATATTCTAAGGACCAAATTTGTAACACTTGTAACGTTCAAAAAATGTTCTACAGGTCACTGATGTCTGATGTCATGAAACGTAATGCTACATCATTCATTCATTCATGACCTTGACCAATCACAGCCCTCCATTTGCAGTAATATTCTCATTCTGCTGCTTTCAGTTACTGATGTTACGATGCTCTACTCCTTCCTCCCCATCACCACCAGTGTGGTCCAGGTCCTGATGTCCAGGGGTTTCGGCTTCCTTTCTTGGCAGGACCTGATGCTCTGAGACCTGGGCCCGGGACGGGGCTTACGCCAAAAAGACTTTAAATCCTTATTAACTAAGATTTAATTGTACAAACTGAATTATTTTGGTAAAATCTGTGAGTGGTGCAGGGCAGTCATTGTGCCACAGTGGGCCGGTTAACCTCTATAATAAACACCAGAACAATGAGGAAAGCCAAGTTCAGGGTGGTCATAAGATTCTGGCATGACTGTGTATATAAAATGGGCCATGTAAGCTGGAAGGCATATGCTTTAGTACACTTAGGCTCTATTATATAACATACAGTATAGTTGGGGATAATACATAAAAGCATATGGTGGTCTCAGGCATGTGTATACGTAGGTACCAGTGATGGGGAGCTCTTTCGTCAGCAGTGTGAAATGCACACAGCATTTGTACAGAGTGTCCCCTGGCTGCATGCTGACCCTCCAGTGTGGCTATTATTAGGTCCTGAATGCCTCCACTGCAGCTCTGGCCATGTTTGGTACCTCAGGCCAGAGCCTAATGGAAAACAATCATCTAAGCACCTCTTAAACAGTTATGATCTTCAACAAAAGTCATCGGATTAGCAGAAGGAGCTTCCGGCGATCATATCAGTGAGCTTTGCTTCTACAGAGGACTTCTCGTTCCCCCGGGGTGGGCATTTTAAGATGCTTCTGATGCTTATTTCATCTGGAGTAAGATCATAATAAAGTTTGACATTTCGCTGGGCTCTAGTGGAGATTCTCCTTTGAGGTCGCACTTAAGTGAAGGGTAATCATCTCGCAGTAAAAGCTCATAATCAGAGCTTGGCTGAAGAACACTGGGACATCCAGAAAACAAGTTTTATAAAGACGTGAAGCCAATTGGTTCATTGCATTTCCGTTGGGATCTACATGTCCAAAAGTTTGTGAACAAGCCTTCTAATGAATCTTCAACCTCTTTAAGTACTAAAGCTTGTCTAGTCCCTGTAGAGTAAACATGAACCTACTGGCATCATTTGTAATGCCTGGCGTGGACTGGAGGGGTATAAAGCCCCCCAGCAGTGAATGGAACTGTGTTGCTACTTTTGGGATGAGGTGGTGGTGGTGATCATCCAGTGTCAAAACACGCTTGTGGCTGCATGCTCACAATCCTCAAATCCTCACAGCAATGCTCCAAACTAGTAAAAAGCTTTGCATGTACAGCCGAGACAGCTACTCCAACAACAGCAGGATTAACGTGGCTGAAGACAGATTACAACACTGCCATCATGGACTATCTAGTGAGGCCAGCAAAGGTATGAACGTGGGAATGTGTTGGGGTGACGTGCCAGCCATGCCAAGACAGCGTGCCAGTTACCGAATAAAGGCGCATATGGGGAAGTCGTCATGATGCCCTTTTCTATTCCAGGATTGCACACTAGGTCAACTCAAGGTGTCTGGTTGAGGCTAAACTCTCTCTCGCAGTTCACAGATAAAGAGAAGAAAGCGAATGCTTTGGTTTGGTCCCATGATGGGATCTCAGAGCAATATCCTGCGTGGATGAGATTGAAAGGGGATAATCGTGGCTGAGTTACACTCAGAGTTGGCACGCGACCGGCTAACCATCTGCCGCAGAGAGAAGCGCCCTGCCTCGCATTCAGCCCCGTTTTCATTTCAAAGTTAAAGATAGCAATGCAAGAGGAAATGAATGTGAGCCCAAAAGGACAAGCTGTTCCTGGGACAAGAATTAAAGGACCCATGTGACCAAAAAAAAAAAAAAAAGCCATATGTGAACATAACAAGTCCTTCCAACGTGCAAAGCAATTTCATTGTGTTCTGGCAAAGATTCTCCAAAAACACTCTAAAAACAACAACAAAAATTCCTAAAAGATCTTTAAGGGGTTCCTCGGAACCTTTACAATTCCTCCAGGAACCTTAAAGCTCTTTCAAGTAGCTGAATGTAATCATTTGAATGGTTGTCCATAAACTTTTGGACATATAGTGTGGGCAACATGTTCTTTAAAAGAGGAGGCTTCCCACAAATCTTGGAAATAATTTTGTTAGGCAGGAAGGGTGTTGTGGGGCATTTGTGCTTAGGGCACCCAAATGACTAGCGCCGGCACTGTCATCGAGATGCATTTATTGGTTGTGAATATCATGACGTCAGTGGGTGAGATGAACAAGTGAGTTCGTTTGAGCTTAAGGACGTTCAGTACAGACATTTTACGGCTCATATTTACTTTGAATAAAGTTACATGAAGTTGACATGAAGCTCACCACTGCTTTGTTCTACCAGTTTGATGTGTCAGACACCTACCTTCACATTTGTAAAACTGAAGCTCTATGATTGAGGCATTCAAGATGGCTACCATGTCTGTGAATGTTCAATAGCAATGGGATTAAAGGAGAGCCTTAAAACTTCAACATGGTGGACAGTATATCCAACACATTCTGTTGCCCTTATGGTTTCACAAAAATCACTGTTTTAACAAAAGAATGAATGCAGTTATGCTGAAATGAAGCTCGGTACAGTTTTTCTGGTGAAATCCTCGACCAGTTTGATGTGTCACACACCTGCCTTCACATCTGTAAAACTGAAGTTGAATTCAAGATGGAGGCATTCAAGATGGATGCCATGTTGGTAACATGGCCTAACAGAGCTCCGCCAGAGCAGAGCTTGTGTCTAAACCATTTTATATGGGTGTTTTTTTTTTACTGTTGAGACACCCTGTAAATTAGACTTATCTGCAAATACAAAAGCAGATGTTGCAGAAATGCCCGGCCAAGGTCTCCGCCAAGTATCGAAAGAGTGTGATCCTGCAATTACAAAACAATCTCTCTAACCGGTACTCCAGACTCCAGGACAACACTGTCAGCGAAATCACTCCCCTCAAAGCCCTGTCACCATGACAACACGCTCAGCATGCCAGTGTCCTCGGGCAAACGTTTGATTTCATTTCCCCTGATTGCCAGTCCATACAACCGTGGGCTGAGCTGGCACTTGGCAGGTGGAATCCTCAGAGACAGCTCATTACCACTGTGTTATAGCCTCGCTCTGGAGGCAGGGCAAAGAGCAGACGTCAAGCCAAGTAAGTGAACCTCACTTAGAGGTACAGAGAAACTGGATATTCAACTTCACACACTTCACGCCATTGGACATAAGCCACATTTGATCATGCATTTGCTTGCACATCTCATACAGACCTAAATTACTAAAGATATTTCCCTCTACACTCAAGGACACACACAGGGTGAGACTTTTTAGGGTTGGCGATGTATACCTACTTGGCATATTGATGAAAACACAACAATAGAGAATTGATTTGGCAGGTGAATCCTTCCCAAATCACAGTCTTTTCTTAAAGGGAAAAAGGTCAGCGATGACCTCTGACTTTTGGGAAAAGTCATTGATTTAGTGTTGAGTGATGTCATAGGAAGGAAACTGTGATGGACATTGAATTTGGGTGGGGTCAGTGTTGTGGTTCTACAAATATATACTGTGTACGTGTACTAATCATTTTTATTTTTTGCACATACACTTACTGGCCACTTCATTAGGTACACATACCTTATCTACACTTGGAGTTCCACAATTAAGGATTGTACTTAATCTGTTTCTCTGTATACTTTGTTCACCCTGTTCTCCAATGGTCAGGACCCCCACAGTGCATGTGGATCAATCTCAGTACTGCAGTGACACTGACGTGGTGGTGGTGAGTTAGTGTTAGGAGTGGTATAAGATTTGTGTACTTATTTAAGCTGACAATGAGTGTATGAGGCTACTTAATGCCCATCCTTCCCTGACTCACTCTGTCTTTCCTTATTAAAGAGAAAAAAGCTAGCTGTAAAATGTACCACATATAGTGGAACTCATTGAATAAAAAATGTCAAAAATTAGTTTTTCCAATGTTGTACATTTTCTGTCATTTCTGAAATATGATTCATTATCTGTGGAAAACGTATAAATATATACATTTTTTGGTAGAGTGATATATATGGTGCTGGCTAGTGAGCTAGCCTGTTAGCATTAGCGACATTGTCATGGTGTAACTTCTTTACTGAAACGCGCTCTTTACTGACAATTAAGTACACAAAAGTCATTAAAATAGAAACGTGTGAGTGTGTAAGCACAGAGATGTGTTTGAAGAAGATGTAACTTAATGTTCCCAACAACAAAGAAAGAAAGTGAAAGTAAAACTGAAGATGCAGTGTTGACATGGAAGAGGAGGATTATGATGCTGGCTCAACATTGTGATCGATGGCATTGTCTATTATCCCGAATCTCTTCTTTCTCTCCACCCATCACGTGAGGTTGGAAAGCTTAACCTCTGCCAGTTTCAGCTAAGAACACACACAAACCTACTGCCATTACTACAAATAACACCAACGCCTACCACTCTAAATATATACCTCTCTTGCATCTCCAAATGCTCAGAACATTACTGTGGGGACTTTTGCCTTTTCACAAACATGCTGATATGGCTCAGAAGTTGTTTTCTGTGGAAGCTAAAAAGCATTTTCAACTTGAATATCAATACATATTTATACTAGCTAAAGGCTAAAGGCATAAATAGACCCAGCATGAACCTGCATATGCTTTTGAAATGGCTTTGTAGCTCAGCCCTGCTGTTACCAAATACTGAAATGTTTTCTGTCACGTATGGCCAAGCAGAGAAAATTACCTGTACAAAATGATATATTGGAAAATGGACACAAATCTTAGCAAAATCTGATCTTGAACGACCAAAATATTCAATTTACTGACATAAACAGTGCTGTGAAGTAAAATTATGTATCTGGATGCATGTTTTTGTTCAAAAAACAAAAAATATGAGTAAATAGAAAATAATCTTTATTATATGTTGTGATTTTATATGTGTGTTACACACACAAGCTTTTGCTGAACCATAAATGGTCTGAAGTTGCCAGCTAAACACTGGACAACCTACTGTGGTCCAATAGCAGCTCTTGGTAGGATGATCACTTATAGGTTTGCCAGTAGGAGCCCATGCATGGCAGTCAGGGAGTTGCTTGCCATCATAATAGGCGCACCATAATTGGGCCAGTTCTGTGCCATTTATTAAACAGGGCGACAATCACACAGTGGCTGCAGAAGTGGCTTTTCCAATACTGAACCAACAGCAGTCCAATAACTCATTGTTACTGGGTTAATTTAACAATTTCCTGTGTTCTTCTAGAGGACATTCAGTATTTACAGTGAACGTCAAGTAGCTGCTCCAGCTCATCAATGCTTCAACAAATTAGGTGCTGCTGGTCCAGAATTTAACACAATGTTTGATGTTCACCAAGAAGATCAAGAACCAACATATACCAATCAGCCATAACATTAAAACCAACTTGCTAATATGGCTGATATGCCTCTACGAGGCCTCTGAAGGTGTTCTGGGGTATCTGGCATCAAGACAGTATCAGCGGATCAGAACCAAAGTTCTGGAGGTTATGAGATGGAGCCACCATGGATTGGACTTGCTGTTCCAGCACATCCCACAGATGCTCAGATTGAGATCCAATTGGGAAACTGAAGGTCAGTGAACACCACACCAAGGTTTTGCCTTCAGAGATATTCCAGTTCATTCATCTGAACATTTGGTTCAAAGTGGTTCAGGTCTTTAGCATCTAAGACATTGTAGATACGAGATAATCAATAATCTGCCAGTGGTCAAATTATGGCTGATGTATGTACAGAAATGTAAAACAATTATATCATATTTATAATTAGTTGTGTTCATTGTAATGATTATACAAATACACAGTTGAAATACATCATTTGAAACATTTTTCATGGATAAGACTCTACTACATAACTGTAATTAAATGACTACACACAATAAGGTGAATTTGTATTAATATGTCAAAATAATTTTAAAAAATGATTAAGCTCTGTTACATGGCAACCATAGCCTACTGTTAATAATGCTAATTATTTCTTAATGCATTTGAACATGCCATATTTTGTTCAATTCCCCTTAACTGTGTACCCAGATTGCAAAATTATTCTGGCCCACATCTGGCCCTCATCCTTCATTTCATTTGGCCCACTTGCTGCATGGACAGATGGCACTTGGGCGAACCACTCCCGGTTGCAAGATGTGGGCCACATATACGTCATATTAGGGTCACATATCAGCCAAATGTAGGTAACCCTGCCAGAAGTGGACCACATATGATTTAGAACATGTGGGCTAAATGTGTATTTTCAATATAAGAGCCACATTTGGCTCACATGCAGTTTTCCAGTGCCGACAGTGGACCAGCAGTGCCATTTCTCATCCAGAAGTGGCCCACATCTGTATGCTATCTGGGTAAATTCAACACTTAAGTGGCATTATGTGTAGAGCATGAGTATGCATTTAAAACATGTTTATTGGTTTAATTGATATCTGAATATGATTTACATTCATGCAAATATATTTAATCTAAGATGCAATATGTTGATTCAAAAGTGCTTTCAAGTCAATTCTGACTCCTGGTGACCATCTTGACAATGTTTCTCCAGAACTGTTTGGGTCTTCAGGCTTTAACATCCTGACCATTTGGTAGGGCACATTTAAGTGACTATATCTTATTGAAAGTGTTGAACGTATCACAATGTGATTGTGCCATCTCTACCAATTGGTAGAGGTAAGTTCGCCAAAAAAACATCCACTAGAGGTCAGAAATTTAACATTTTCTAGTCTGAATGCAAACCTGCAACTTTGTAGCCAAACCACAAGGAATAAACTGCATCAGATGCTAAAAAAATGTTAGTGTTGTTGCACCACCACACAGATGAGTATGGTGTCTAAAAAGTGAACAAAATGAGCATCTTATTGTACAATTTATGTGTTTGTAGCTTACATTCTGACTATAAAGTACCAAAAAGAGAGAGAGAGAGAGAGACGCTTGTAGAGACACTAACACACCACCACCACGTCAGTGTCACTGAGAATGATCCACCAGCTCTGTAGTGGTTCTGACCATTGAAGTACAGATTGAACAAAGCAGTCAGAGTCTATGGACTACAGTCTTCAGTACACATAGCTTGACCATCCATATGGGTGCACTGTATAGTGCCAGTATATGGTCAAGCTATGTGTACCTACTGAAGTGGCCATTGAGTGTAGGTACAAATGTGGTCAACAGAACTAAATGGTACAGTTTCCATTTCCATTTCCATTCATGTACCTTATCCACATGATGTTCAGTTAACATGTTTATGTTGTCTGGCAGGGCTGCCTTTATTAAACAGTTAATAGGATATTAGTATTTACAAGATGAGCCACGCTAACGTTACGTTTGAAGGCGTACTGCTTCCCTCGCATACGCACAGCTTCAGGGGCATTACACGGGGAAAGAACTTGCCAATTTAAGTGGGCAGTGAAATGATCCTCATTATATAACACAGCCAGTGTCCTTCACAGTGACGTCAAGGTTGAATCACTAACCACTTTATTCCTCCCTCCTTTCTACAATCTCTACAGTGATCACCCCCACCACCCCACCACCCATTCCTTATCTCTGCCGCACCCTCACTACAAACCAGGATTGGCATGAAATCAATAAATATGGCTTTTATAAACCCGGCACTCAATAAGACACTCCTGAACTTCCTTGAAATGTATTGAGCTTAGCTTAGCTTATAAATATATACATATACAGCTTATTTAGCCACTTAAAGCAGACATTAGAGAGTCTCCATCACCATCAACGGTCAGCATCCACCTGCAACCAGAACTCTCAGCATACATTAGCTATTAACCAGTTACCTGTTATGCTTACCTGTGATTCAGTTCAAAAGTGTCAAATAAACATTCGGATCGCTTTTGTTCCAAGACCGAGACTAGAACACAGGCATAGCCGAATAATCACAAGATTGTTAACACAAATAATGACAATTATATACAATGTATAAATATAAATATGTATGTAAAGACTATTTGATGACTAACATATGTTAGCAAATGATGCATTGTTGTCTATTATACCTGTGCATCCCTCTATGATGATATTGGTTTAGTCCAGGGTGGAGCCACACAGGTATAAAGGTCCCTAGCGCACCTGCAAGAAGAGAGACGTAGTAGGAATGCAGTAGAAGAGAAAATTGTTCCACTGTTGTTGAAAATACAGCTGAGCAGTGGCATCATGTCTCCTCATCTGAGGGGTTCGGCAGGGCAACGTTCCTGATAAGCATGAGCCAGTTTATGAGGATGAAGATGATTAGCGCTGGGCAGGACATCACGGTACCAGCTTCTACTCTTTTAGAGGACCACTTCAGTCTCATCTGAGACATTTATACAGGACAGTGTCCCCATCACTGGAGCATTAAGAACCACACAGAACACAGGAATAGCACCTCTTGTTGGACACCAATGCTACAGTGCCGTGGCACCTGACAATATTTGTGTTGAGAACTATTTGTAGCATATTTAGCATAAACTGTCTCATTTAGCAAGTCTCAAGTCTTAACTTTCAAGTCATAGCATTAACCATGAAGATTCAAGCTTTAACTGTTAAGTCCCAAGCCAGTCTCACATCATAACCTTCAAGTCTGAAGCAAGTCTCAAGTCTTAACTTTCAAGTTACACATATTAACTTTCAAGACTCAAGTGAGTCTCAAGTATTTACCTTGAAGTCTTAAGCAAGTCTCAAGTTTCAAGCCGTAAGGGTTAACTATCAAGACTCCAGGTTTTACTATCAAGTCCCAAGCAAGTCTCAAGTCTTAACCTTCAGGTCACAAGCCAGTCTCAAGTGTTAACCCTCAAGTCTGAAGCAAGTCTCAAGTCTTATCCTTCAAGTCTGAAGCAAGTTTCAAGTCTTAACCTTCAGGTCTCAAGCAAATATCAAGTCTTAACTTTCAAGTCACACATATTAATCTTCAAGACTCAAGTGAGTCTCAAGTCTGGACCTTGAAGTCTCAAGCAAGTCTCAAGTTTCAACTCGTTAGGGTTAACTGTGAAGACTCAAGCTTTTACTGTCAAGTCCCAAGCCAGTCTTAAGTAATAACCTTCAAGTCTGAAGCCAGTCTCAAGTCTTAACTTTCAAGGCTGAAGTCTGTACGTTCAAGTCTCAAGCAGGTATCAAGACTTAACTTTGAAGTCTCAAGCAAATCTCAAGTCTTAATTTTCAAGTTGTAAGTGTTAATCGTCAAGACTTGAGCTTTAACTGTCAGGTCCCAAGCCAGTCTCAGGTCGTAATCCTCAAGTCTCAAGCAAGTCTTGAGTCTTAAATTTCAAGTGGAATGTTAACCTTCAAGTCTGAAGCAAGTCTCAAGTCTGCAGAAGAGAATTTTTCTAAGAAGATAATTAAGTGTGCTTCTTATTCTTCTTCCTGGAGGTAGGGTAGATATACAGAACTCATTGTGAGATTTAGGAATGCCAAATATCAAAGTCAGTTATGGTAATGCCCTGTAATATCAACTGTATATGCAATGACATAGCAAGATGGCAATATTTTTATGTTCTTGATTGTTTGGCTGAGTGGAATAAAGTCTCTCTCTCTCTGGTCCATTGTAATGCTGTACAGACATGGCCACACATTGCCTTGACAAAGCCCACTTGTTTTCTCTGAGCTTTGGGCTGCCTGCCTGATGGGCCTCTAACCCTGACCTCAGCCATTATGCAGCAACACATTCTCTTAAACACACACACACACACACACACAATGCTAACGCCACCACAAGCACAGCACATGCTAGCACAAAGCATCCAAGCATACGTGAGGGGGCCTCGGCAGAACAAGGCCACGGCCTTCCAGAACAGGCTCCTTTTCTTTTTGTCGGCCTACAAAACAGACTTTCAGCATTTAGCATTGTGTGGACATGCAAATCGTACCCCTTAAGGTGGCATAAGCAGGGCACGGCACAGGGGAAGTGAAAGATTTTAACGCCCTAAGAAGACTTGGTGGGTTTCTTTAGTTCTGTGCTGCAGAAGAACAGTGGAGAAAGTGGGCTGCGAAGATGCTGAAGAAAGCATTGTTCCCCGGGGGACTTTACATTACCATCGCAGTGAATACAGGTTGTGCGCTTGTGTCTTGAGACGGGAGGTTTCACCACAGGAAGGAAAAACAAAGGCACAATGGAAACTGCCTGCACTAACAACGTGTGTGATAGAAAAAAAGACCACGTGTCCTTAGCTTAGGCTAGTCTTTCTCTCTATATATCTCTCTCTGTCCCCCACTCTCTTTCTCTCCCTTTCTCTTTCTCTCTCTCCCTCTCTCTCTCTCTCTCTCTCTCTCTCTCCCTCTCTCTCTCTTCCTCTCTCCCCCTCTCTCTCTGTCCCACTCTCTCTCTTTCTCCCTCTCTCTCTCCCTTTCTCTCTCTCCCACTCTCTCTGTCCCCCACTCTCTTTCTCTCCCTTTCTCTTTCTCTCTCTCTCCCTCTCTCCCACTCTCTCTCTCTGTCCCACTCTCTCTCTCTTTCTCCCTCTCTCTCTCCCTTTCTCTCTCTCCCACTCTCTCTATCTCCCTCTCTCTCTCTCTCTCTTTCTCTCTCCCCCCCCCTCTCTCTCCCTCTCTCGGCAGAGATCCAAGCCACTAAACATAAGCACACAAATATAGAGAGTGAGAGAGTCGTCTCTTTGGTGAGCACTGTTCCCCATCCCTACTTATCTTCATAGCAACAACCTCCCACAATAACCATGTAATCATCCAGTGGACCCTGACCATGTGACCATAAGTTTTTTACTTTTTTTTCCCTTCTTCTCATTCATTCTTAGTCAGAAATAGCTCACCATGGACACTCAGGCAGACACAGAACCACCCAAAAACCCTTTTTTCTAACCGCTTTCAAACTTTGATAACAAACTGTCTTTGGTAGAAGGACTGGTGTCTCTCAAGTTGTTGACAGTAAGTTTATAGACTTCAGTTCAGTGGTTTCCTCTCCAGTGGACATTTAGACAATATTTTGTGCAGAAGTTTGAATATCAATTAGAACAAAATATATTTGTCCATAAACAATCTCAATAAACACTATTAATCACTAGAATAGGAGATATTAGTCCATAAACAACCTCAATTAACACTATTAATCACTAGAATGTTTCTGTACTTTCCAGCGGTGAATTCCCGTCTGCCTTCAAAGAGTCTCAGGTGACACCATTGCTTAAAAAGCCCTCACTCAACCCTGCACAGGTTGACAACTATCGGCCGGTTTCGCTACTGCCTTTCCTCTCTTAGGTCATAGGAATGGAAGTGCACAATCAGGTCTCTGATTTCCTCACCCAGAACGACCATCTCGATCGCAACCAATCTGGTTTTAAAAAAGGACACTCTACTGAAACGGTCTGTTGTCCGTCACAGAAGCCTTAAAAACTGCCAGAGCCACCGGACAGTCCTCGGTGCTCATACTGCTGGACCTGTCAGCA
>BRDA01038846.1:0-14294 GCA_036984385.1 Crenuchus spilurus
AAACATGCTAGTATTTTACCTAAAATTGAAAATTAACAAGTTATTCATGAAAGATGTTTTTGTAAATTGACATTATGTGACTTTATTGGGGGGGGTTATAGTGATTGGATCAGATTATTGGGGGGGGGGGGGTCACATGCCTTGGACACAGAGACTTGACACAGTACATAATTTCTTGTGTAAGCAGCCTAAAGAGACCACAATATCCTAGTCACTATAGACCAACAAAATGTTTCCTCCAATCTTATTTTCAAAATTTGTAGACTATTTTCATATTCACTATATATCCGCATGTGCCCTGATATTCCTTATCCACCTTGATATTCCATATAAACCCTCATATTCCATTTATACCTGCATATTCCTTATATAACCAAATATTCCCTGTATGCCCACATATTCACTATATACCCACAAATTCCGTATGTGCACTGATATTCCTTATGCACCCTGATATTCCTTAGGTGCCCTGATATTCCATATAAACCCTCTTATTCCATATATACCAGCATATTCCTTATATACCCAAATATTCCCTATATACCCACATTTTCCCTATGTACTCTGATATTCCATGTAAACTCATATTCCATATATACCCGCATATTTCTTATAGTATACCCAAATATTCCCTATATATCCACATATTCCGGTTTTGCATTTTGATTCAAATTGTCTTATGCCAATTATGTAAAGCTGCTTTGTGACAACATCCATTATAAAAAGCGCTATATAAATACATTTTGATTGATTGATTCCCTGTGTACCCTGATATTCCTTATGTACCTACATATTCCCTATATAATCATTGTGACATGATTCACCACTTTGTTTGATTAATTTTCCATTGGCCTTATACACTCTATAATTAATAACGGAACCATTCAATGATTTCTTGCAGAACTTTAATAATTAAACAGAACAGGCGCCAGTTAAAATCACTGATGAGCTGCAGGCTGCAATAATTTCGTCCAGCCACCAGATGTCGCTCTTTTCTGATGTTGGATTTCAAAGCTCCAGTGAGTCGAATCTTTTTCAACACAATCAGAAATTCTAAAGCTTCTATACAGCTTCATCTGCCCATCACTACATGAAAGTAAAGTGAGGCATTTCTCACAAACTGGAAGCTGGACTGACGGTAAAACATCTAACGGAAAGGCGTCACAGACCTTACTGCACTGGGCCCAGAGAAAACCCCGCCCATCAAGACAACGAGCCAATCAGCTTGCAGGTTACAATTCGAGCGGGAAATCGCTGCACTGAGGTAAAAAACCGTTGAGAAGTACACAGACGGAGTAGCCAGAACAACCCGGATAAAAACGTTTTTATTATGTTACTTAGTCAAACAAGGTAAACGATTTATGACACTTTAACCAGATTGTAGTCATTTCAAACATGTCTTTGAGACGTTATTCTGCCCTTCAGTTTGTAGCATTTTGTTCTCTCTACATAAATAGAAATAAGACTTTCTCAGCTAACGGCTAGGTGGCGTCTCAAGGGCAGCTCGAGAAAGTAAGAAAAGTGGATTTAGTTCAAATTCAGTTTCAGGTTTTTATTTTAAAGAAGAAATTGGAGTTAAAGCACGCTGGAGTTTATCAGCTACCGGATACAGTTTTTTTTTTAAAGAAACAGTGGCTAACAGCTTAGTATTCTGCATCAGCTTTCTATTCAGCTGAGGCCTCAGCTTTGGCAACAGTGTCCAGCTATAGTCCCACGTACAGGCCTCTGGCTGGACAAGGCCCAGTACAGGCCCCTGGCTGGAAAAGGGCTCAGATACAGGCCCCTGGCTGGAAAAGGGCTCAGATACAGGCCCCTGGCTGGAAAAGGGCTCAGATACAGGCCCCTGGCTGGAAAAGGGCTCAGATACAGGCCCCTGGCTGGACTGAGGTTGAGGTACAGGACTAAGGCCAGCAGACAGGTTCCTGGCACTGCTCAGCAGACATGTAAGTGTAATCTTAGCTTCTGTGATAAATCCATTCTATTTCAATAAAACATTTATAATTTTATTACTTAAAGTGTCATATTACTTATTTACTTCACTAGCTTAGGTACCTTTTATTATATTACAGATAATGTTGATATTAGCTAGGCTAGTGAAGTAAAATAGTTTGCAAAGCTTGAAATCACATCCATAGAGTGTATTAAATAAGGAATATATTCTCAACTGTGTTAATGTAGGTAGGAATTTGTCATTTAAAACAAAAGAACACAGTAGTGATGGGACGTACTGTGCCCAGGCGTTTTGATGTCACTTATGATGTCTGAAGCATCTCTAGGTCAGGAAGTGGTTCGAATGTTCGAGTCAGCTCTCACTAAAAGCCAGGGGTTTCGAGTACGACGTTTTTTGTGGGTGTATTTTCGGGCGGGGCTTTCTGGCAGAGAGGAGCATTGTAAGGCTCAACACTCATGCGCAGTTAGAACCCCCGCAATTCAGAAGAGAATGAGGAGCATGGAGAGAGATTAGTCTCAAAACTATTGACAAATGTGTAAATGATAATCCACAAATTACACATATGTCACAAATACATTTCATTTTTCACAAATAAATATATTACAGTTTGTGTCTCACGACCTGTGATTTGTACAAATACTGTTAAACTTGTAAATGCACATTTCTAGATTTTATATATAAATCATAATTTTTATGTAAGCTGAAGTCTCAAACTTAAAATGTATTTATAAAATACCGCGTGTGCATTTGTGAATCACGCTTGTTCTTTAATCATTTCCTCTCACGTGTTGTGAGTTTTGAGACTTTCCTCTCGCCTGTCTGATCCACAAATGCGCAAATCAAGATCTGCAAATTTGCAAAGGAGCGAACAAGTCGCCGCTAGAGGGCGCTGTTTATTTGAAGGAATGATGTAAAACCCACCCATAATGGACCAGCAAGATGGATGGGTAAGTGAAATAAAGCAAGTAATTTGAATGATTTATCAAGCAAAGTTAAAACCGTACCAGTGATCCTCACTATTTTTTTCAAAAGAGCCATATTGACAGATCAAAGTCAAGGAGAGAGCCACAATATCTGTCTGTCACACGTTTGAAGCGAATGGTGTGCGAGTGTTTTATTAGTTCTTTTATAAGTGTTAAACCGTGAACCTGGCAACAGCAGAGTCTCGTGCAGCCTGCTTTTGGAAACAGTGCCTGTGTTGCCAGGTTCCACAGTATCCCCGATTTGGAACCAACTTTAATTGAGGCAAAATGAGAGGCAGGGGCGGAGCCTGGGGGTGGCTTTGAGGGCTTAAGCCCGGGTAGATTTTTCAAAAGCCCCGGATCTTTTTTGGAGGTGATTTTTTTCTTCTCATAATTAGATGTTTTAGTTGACAAACTAAATAAAACAAAACAACTACGCACACAATACTCGAAGCACACAGCACATGGTCCTAACCTACCTCTTATTTATGGTACAATCCAGAGGAGTTTGGGCCGTGTCTGTGTTTGTGCACGTGCACGTGCACGGCCGTGCTCGCGAGACGCTGCCCCAGATGCTGTCTCACGAGAGCACATAAGCCTGCGGGAGGAGGACTGGTCAAGCAGCGATTAGCAAAGCTAACTACTTGTGCTGTGGGTGGGTATTGCACGAATATCATGATAAATCCCTAGGTTTGTCCTGAGACTGTCACGCTGTTTACCTGGCGGCTGGCACATCATCGCTCTTCATAACTCTGCTAGGTCTGTCGGGGCTAATCATTAACAACAGCCAAAATAAAGTCAGAACAATGCTGTGTTTTACAGCCTGTGTTTTTAGACACACATGTGAGTTAGGATGTTGTTGAAATTTTAAAGACAAAGATGCTTTATTGTCATTGCATTGAAGATTTCAAATTTCAATATATTGTTTGTTGCTAGCTTAATTAAGTTTCTAAATATGTTTTAGTTCCTTGTACTGAATCTACTGATGTGAAAACAAGAATGGACATTAGGGTTTTCTTTCAAAGAAAAAACTCTGGTAAATAAATGTTACTGAATTTATTCTGCTTTATATATAGTTTATTTAATTTGTAGTAGTTAGTATGTGAAGCAAGTAGAATTTCATTACAATAATAATTTCTATTCATTATTGGTTTGAAGCACAAAGTGGAAGAGACAGGAACAGAGAGAGTGAGCAGAATGAGAAAAGTACAGAGATGGAAGATCAAGGTGAGAAAGACAATGTTAGTCAAGAGTCCTTTCCCAAATTTTATTTTAATCTTATGTAAATTTGTGTGGTCACTATGATTCCCCATAAATAAAACATGGTTTTCCTAAATATGCATATGATTTTGTGTGTACTGTATATATTTAATGTATATAATTTACAAAATCATGTATTTTTACCATTTTGATTGCTGTGTGATTAATATAGCACAAAGTGGGGGAGAGGGTAATGAAGAGGGAGACAAAGAGAGTGAGCAAAATTTATCCAGAACAGAGGTAGAACAAGGTAAGAAAGACAATGTTAGTTAAGACAGTCTTATTGCCATGTGTTCACTAGTGTATCCTATTTGGTTAATTTCACTATCATCAAGTCTAGATCCAATAAGTCATGCAGGCTTTCCTGTACAAATACGTAAAGTGTTATATAGTACAGGTATATGTAGTTCTGTCAGATATTATGGTTTAATACAACTACTTGGTTTCATTTATTATATATTTGATTGTGATTGTTCTAACACTAAACAATAAATGCTAAATTGCACTATAGCCTATTCGGACCCCCCCCCCCCTAAAAAAAAAGTTTTGGTTGGCCACTTCTGGGCTAAGCCCCTGCAAAATGACATGTCAGGCTCCTCCTCTGATGAGAGGGCAATTGCTTGGATGTAAAGCGCATTGCAGTATATGTCTCTGTAGCATGCTTTAAAAATGCTTTGGCTGTGCTGACGTACTTTCGTAACTGGTCACGAGAGCCACCAATAAAGCACGGCGAGCTGCATGTGGCTCGGGAGCCGCGCAATGAGTATCCCTGAGCTAGAGCAATATATTCAGTGAGCAAAGGTTTAGTCCATAACCCATAGGTGAGTTGTTTATTTTTTTACCATTATTTGAGTGACTTGGGGTGATATTGTGGCTCTCTCCTTGACTTTGATCTGTCAATATGGCTCTTTTGAAAAAAAATAGTGAGGATCACCGGATACGGTTTTAACTTTGCTTGATAAATCATTCAAATTACTAGCGTTATTTCACTTACCCATCCATCTTGCTGGTCCATTATGGGTGGGTTTTACATCATTCCTTCAAATAAACAGCGCCCTCTAGCGGCGGCTTGTTCGCTCTTTTGCAAATTTGCAGATCTTGATTTGCGCATTTGTGGATCAGACAGGCGAGGGGAAAGTCTCAAAACTCACAACACGTGAGAGGAAATGAATAAAGAACAAGCGTGATTCACAAATGCACATGCAGTGATTCACAAATGCACACGCGGTATTTTACAAATACATTTTAAGTTTGAGACTTCAGCTTACATAAAAATTATGATTTATATATAAAATCTAGAAATGTGCATTTACGAGTTTAACAGTATTTGTACAAATCGCAGGTCGTGAGACACAATCCCCTACATGAACCCACAGATTACCCCTAGTGTAACCCACAGTTACACTAACCCTCCCAAACCACCCCCAAAGACCCCTGGGAATATGCAAAACGGCAAGTCGCCTATGGTAATGCGAGGCCCCCTAGCACGCCACAATACATTATTACCGGTATATCATTTTACATGTTATTTTCACACTAAACCGCAAGAGAGCGCTCTAGGCCCGTGTTGATAATTTCAACATTGCAGTAACTTTTAAAAACAACTGGAAAACATGGGTAGGGGAAATGAGGTCTTGCTTCCCGTCGCTGTATTCCTGGTAAAATGCATCTAGCACTGGAAGCGCGGATGCAACGAAATTTCTCGTCAGGGGAAAATCCCCCGCTTGGCCCGCCACCCTGCTGGGAGATGATGAGCGTCCTATTGATACGCCAGTCACATGACCAACTCTTATGTGCAAAGTGAGGGAAGCCAGTTTCACAGAAAGACACTCGGAATGCTATATTATATTTTAAAATCAAACGAAGAACACAGAAAATGTATTTATTTATTTATTTTAGATCGTTTTAGAGATTTATTTATACATTGCCGTCTCCAGCGCAAAGTGAGGGAAATATCTCAGAAACTCAGGCCACAAAAACACTCAAAATACTATATTCTATTTTAAAATCAAACGAAGAATACAGAGAAATTTATAACATTTGATTGACTAAACTTATTTTCTTTAATTGGACGTAAATTCTAGGATTGTCAGCAGAACTTGATATATGCATCTTGCAGAACTTAAATTAGACCAACATTAAAAAATAGGTTCACTTGATTTTATTTCACAATTCAGTTATTGACCTAATTACTAAAAGGCTCAGCTGCAGCTTAAAAGGATCAGTAAGAACTGTTATATGCTAAATGACAGAAGCTAAGCTATTCGCTAGCTGCCACCACAATTAAAGAAAATAAATATAAAATAAAAAAATTAAACTAAGCCCAAATTATTAACAAAAATATAATCTAACGAATTTCAAAAGATAGAAACGAAAAACTTAACACAACATAGAAAAACAATCTAATATTACCAAAAAACCGCAAATATCGCAAAGTACATTAATGGCTTCTGGGCGATGAAACCAAGAAAAGAAAACCAATAAACAAAGAAATAAACCAAAAACAAACAACTTAATAACCACTTAAGGTGGTAGTTTTCTTCACAGCCAGTCACTACAAGGATGTCATTTAAACACAGCTTAGTCAGACGGCAGCCAGCGCTGAGGCCACAGCTAAAGAGTAGAGGGAGCAGCCTGCAGCATGACTCAGCGCAGAATAAAGAAGAATAAAGAAAAATGTGTCAATGGTATGAAAATCTACATTTGGGTAATATCCTGGCATATCTGTACACCATGAAGTGTTATGGTAGCATGGCATGATTATTTCTAATAATATTCTAAATGAGTTTATTTTTGCGCTTCAACTAACGCTGCAGTGACGCAACTGTAAAAAGGATCAATGTTTTCTAGAACCAAAACAAAATATAGACAATGTCTGTTATTGTAATAATGTTAAATAATATAATAATAACAATAATGTTAACATACCAGGCACGTTCTCAGTTGTGTCAGTGTTCAATTATTCAGCCTGTTGGTGCCTTTATTCTATTTTTATTTTAAATTACTTTTCCAAATGGCATGTCTGTGCATGGTGTTAGACTTTATGAAATAAATTTCTTCAAAAAATGCGACTTATACTCCAGTGTGACTTATATAGATGTTTTTTTTCTTCTTTATTATGCATTTTATGGCTGGTGCGACTTATACTCAGGAGCGACTTATAGTCTGGAAAATATGGTATGTGTAATTTGTGGATTATCATTTACACATTTGTCAATAGTTTTGAGACTAATCTCTCTCCATAGAGGAGCAGCCGTTTCAATGCAACGGGATCTCGATTAGGAACAATAAAGGTTAAAATTTCATTTCCTGAGATCACTTGGGTTTTAGGGTTTATACTGTTGTTTCATGCTGTGATATTGCTGTTTAAACATATTTGGTATCTAAACACCTGCACTTAGTCTGTCTGGTGTTTCATACAGAGCACACTTCACAAATGTGAACTTTTTAAAGTTTTAGGGAACTGGATGGAGAGAAAATACTGATGTGTTCAAGAAATATGTACAGACCATTTAGCAATTAATTATAACCTTTGTATAAACTTTAATGGCAAAATTCAGTTCAGCTGCTGTGAATTACAAACCCTGCGTTCCGCCATGTTTGAAAACGCTGTGTGAAGCAGACGTGGTGGGCGTGGCTCTGGCTCAGAGGTGGACTCAAAGATGCTGTCAGTCACCAATCGAAATTCAAGACTAACCCCACCTTCTAAGTCCCACCCACACGTGAAAAGTGTTCCAAAACTCAGAAGCAAAAAAATTGGAGCAGAAGCAAAGAGAGATTCCAGAAGCAAAAAAACAAAAATAATGAAACCAAAATTTTTAGAAAATTAAAAAAAAATCAAAAATAATGAAACCAAAAATTGTGGAAAAATTAAATAATAATAATGATAATAATAATAATGAAACCAAAAATTACTTTATGGTGTTGTTTCTGTGGATTTTGCTTGCAGATTTATTTTTGCTATTGTGAAACTTGTGACACAAAAATCACTCCATAGAATGGGGTCGTTATTGATTATAGAGTGTATAAGGTCAAAGGAAATTTAATCAATCATACAAAGTGGTGAATCATGTCACAATGATTATATAGGGAATATGTGGGTACATAGGGAATATCAGGGTACACAGGGAATCAATCAATCAAAATGTATTTATATAGTGCTTTTTACAATGGATGTTGTCCCAAAGCAGCTTTACACAACTGGCATAAGACAATTTGAATCAAAATTCAAAACCGGAATATGTGGATATATAGGGAATATTTGGGTATACTATAAGAAATATGCGGGTATATATGGAATATGAGGGTTTATATGGAATATCAGGGTACATAGGGAAAATCTGGGTATATAGGAAATATTTTGGTATATAAGGAATATGCTGGTATATATGGAATAAGAGGGTTTATATGGAATATCAGGGCACCTAAGGAATATCAGGGTGCATAAGGAATATTAGCGCACATAGGGAATATATGGGTATATAGTTCACATGTGGGTATATAGTGAATATGTGGGTATACAGGGAATATTTGGTTATATAAGGAATATGCAGATGGGTTAAAGGCAGAGATTGTGAAGTTGAACCTAATCTCATTTTAAAATACTTAAATGTTATTTTAAGTTGGTTAAGTGCTGTATTCATATTTTAGTCTAGTAGTGAAAATGTTTTCATATTTAAAAATCTAAACATAAAACCAGATCACTTTGTTTGCTAATTGCTTTTGTCTTAATTTTCTTATTTTAATACTTTTAATTCACTTATAATAAGGCATAGTCTTCACAACCCTGGTCTAATGGACTTTTGATGGACTAGAGGCTAAAAGACCAATCGTCTTCACATACAGATGCCCCTAGACACCTGCACTTAGTCTGGTGTTTCATGTCAGTACAGTTTATACATGCTGTAATCAGTATCTAAACACCTGTATAGTCTGTCTGGTGTTTCAGGACAGTACAGTTTATAGTGGTTATAGCAGTTCTGTTTCCAAGAATCTGGTTAGTCTGCCTGTCATTTCAGGCAATAATCATGACTGTGTATTTTTCAGGTTTCCTTTATTGCTTATTTCTCTGCTTTTGCATTTATTTAACAGTGCTCTCATGACAGAGGAAACCATTGATAATTTTGATGAGTTTTCTATCTTGTCTATGTAACTCCAGTAAAGTTTCCGCTTTGTTGATGACGTACACCGTGACGTATCCTCGGTTCAGCTAAAACTAGTGGAAATGCGGGCTGGTTCACTATAAAGCTCCGAGGTTTTCATAAGCATGAATGGCACCAGTTCAAGAACCAGAGTTATTTTGGTGGAAAAGTGCTAAGATTGGCTTCCAGCATGTTTTAAAGTTCTCACAATGTCTGGGAACCACATTTCTGGTTTTGTAACAACAAAAAATGAACTGGATGCAGTTTTGGAGTGCCATAAACGAGCAACAATGACCTCCTTCAATATATGGTAAGAATAATACGGTACAATAATGCTAAAAATTGTATTAATCCTTAACATTAAATACATTTCTATGTAAATGTGACCTAAATATTATGAGATTGAAGTTGTAACAATAAATCAAGAGAACCAAATAGATAAAGATAACATTGTGTGTTTTGTGTTTGTGTGTTGGATCAGCTTTGTGCAGGTGACGAACATCCCTCACAAGAAACATGAATCCTGCTAGCCTTAGTCAGGCTCATGTACTTGCAGTGAGAAAATATGTGACCTACAAACTGCTGCAGAAGGCCAAGGGGCCTCCAGTCAGCGTGTGACCTTCCATGGTGCAAGAATCCTACAGGACAGGCTTGGTGGGACTTGAGTGGCCTAGTCAAAGTCCTGACCTGAATCCTATTGAGATGCTGTGGCAAGACCTTAAAAAGGCAGTTCATGCTTGAAAACCCTACAATGTGGACGAATTGCAACATTTCTGCAAAGATGAGTGGGCCAAAATTCCGCCACAACGCTGTAAAACACTCATTGCAAGTCATTGCAAACGCTTGTTTGCAGTTGTTGCTGCTAAGGGTGGCACGACCAGCTATTAGGTTTAGGGGGCAATCACTTTTTCACACAGGGCCATGTAGGTTTGGATTTTTTCCTACCTTAATAATAACAACAACAACAACTTCATTTAAAAATAGCATTTTGTTTACTTGTGTTGTCTTTGACTAATATTTAAATTGATTTGATGTTCTGAAGCATTTATGTGTGACAAACATGCAAAAAAAAAAAAAACAGGAAATCAGGAATGGGGCAAACATTATCACACCACTGTATATATTATATATTACAGTAAATGTTTATTTTGTACTTATGGACAAAATTAGCCATGTAATTATGCTTGTTAACCTTATACTGACTGTAACCCATTTGGTGCTGCATTTTGATCAGTTCCCATCTTCTCTGCCCATATCTACCTGTGCAATACACACCAATGTCCTAGAAACACGTAGCTGTTACTGTTCTGACGGTCCATCCGTCATTTATCCATGACCCAAATATCTGATCCATTTTTGATTGCAGATCATATTAAAGCTAACAAATGTGTCTATATATAAATCAAAAATTTTAAGTAATTTCTGTTTGTTCTCAAACGTATAGGAGAAACATGCAACCTGTCTAGCAAAACCCTCTACCCTCTTCACAAATCCCAGAATGCACCAGGCAATTACGCAACATCCGGTTCACCAGTTCACAATGCTATCAATACTAAGCTACACTATCACGCTGCTTGCCACACTGGCCTACATTGAATTGATAGCATGCAACACTATAGCTTGAAACAACATGTTTACACTAAAAACCCACTGCATAAATTGAAAATACAAGTTGACACAACAAGATATGATGTTTAATATCCAAAGAAATATTATCTGCATATAGTTACAAAAGCTAGTAGAGATCACGTAAGTATTTACTTACCAAATAAAGTTGTAAACTGTATGTAGCATAGCTAGCAAAGACAAGCAAGAGAAAATGGTGAACTGGGGGGTATTCCACAAAGCAGGCTTTCTCAGTTTAGCCAGGTAACTCAAGCCCGAAGTCGAACCTGTCCAATGAGAAAAAGAGCAGCAGGACGTCCCTATTGGTCAGTCCTCAAAGTATGGCTTAAACTATCTGACTAACTTGGAAATCCTGCTTTGTGGAATACCCCCCTGGATGTTGCCAGTTGCGCAGTGCATTCTGGGATTTGTGAAGAGGGTGAATGTGCGAGAAGAAAACGGCAATAGGAAAGTAACGCAGCACGCTATCCAACACTGGCAGAACTGGCAAGATCTCTGCTGTGTACAGTATTCCAGCTACATACACGGCATCAGAGCGTTTGTTTTCAGCTGTAGGTAACACTGCTTCAAAAAAAGAGGGCAAGCCTAAGTCCTGAGCATGTTGACATGCTCACGTTCCTGCATTGCAATCAAACGCTCCTTTAAAGGAACACACACTGGCCTTTTCCTTGATTCTCCTGGAGCTATTGGTTTAAAGCACTCGCAGCAAAAATGTGTGAAACTGTTAGTGCATGGACCTGTTCCTGTTCAGCACCTAAGATGCACAACATAAAGCCAATGTTTATGCCTTTCTTATTGATTAATGCCTTATATTTTTGATACTTACAAGAAATCTTAAGTTGAAAGTAATTAAATTTGTTTTTTACTTGTGTTTTTTTTTGTTTTTGCAATTTGGAAATTTATGTTGTCAATTTAAAAATATAACCTATCTAAAAAAGGAAACCAATTGGTCAGTCATCATTAAGTGAAATGTCTTGTGTTCACTTGTGTATTTTTATTGCACTTTAACAAAGCAAATATGTTTATCCGATTGCTTGATTAATCAAATCGATTTTTAAGTAGAGTACTCGATTACTAAATTAATCGATAGCTGCAGCCCTACACTGAAGTGATTTTGACTTCTCATTTTATTTTACAGATAACTCAAATGTCCAAAAATGTTGTTTAGGCAAGAGTTTATTCAAAGAATTCATCTAGCAAGAGACAGTTTTGTAGATGTTCAAAAATAGTAAAAAAATCATGGCAGGATCATCAAAAAGAAGTAAAAAGACAAAATAGACTGATGAAGTGATTGATAATGACAAAAAAATGCAGTACACAAGTAAGTAAAAATGGTCTACATTGTTCATCAATCTGTATCTCAGTCTATGGTATGTGCAGTCCCAGATGAAATGACAAAAAAACTCCCTGCCTAGGTGACCTACACAGTGTTTAATCTGCAGATAAAGCTGGGTCACACTATAAACTATACTGAAATTAAACACCAGACAGACTTAAGTGCAGGTGTTTGGATACCAAATATGTTTAAACAGCAATATCACAGCATGAAACAACAGTATAAACCCTAAAACCCAAGTGAACTCAGAAAATGAAATTTTAACCTTTATTGTTCCTAATCGAGATCCCGTTGCGTTGAAACGGCTGCTCCTCAGTCTCTTCTGAATTGCGCGGGTTCAAACTGCGCATGAGCGTTGACCCTTACGATGCTCCTCCCTGCCAAAAAGCCCCGCTCAAAAACACACCCACAAAAAACGTCGTACTCGAAACTCCTGGCTTTTAGTGAGAGCCTTCAGGGCTTAGTTGCCTAGACTCGCAGTGGCATTTTTCCTCAGAACGAGAACAGCCAGTTACGGTAAAGACAAAGACTGACTCCTGTCTGTGTTTACTCCTGTTTCATACAGGTTGGTACGACGTAAGTCCACAAAATAATACTAAAAAGCTTAAGTATACCTGTTTAACATTGTAAATTGATCGAATTTGGGTACAATTTGATTTAAAAGTTGCAGTATTCAGCTAAATCTGTACTTAGCAGTTGTGCTAACAGTTCGAGGAAACTAAATACACCCAGTGTTTCCGTTGTGGATGTTACCCCCTTAGGGTGCTCCTGTGCTTATTTTAGTTCGTAGAGACTTTATCCTAAAATGTTGATAGTAAGTATATAATCTAGTTAACTGTACAAAAATGGGATCTTGAATTGTTTAAATATGTTAATGTCCAGTTACAGTAGTGACTATGCTCTTGAGTTAAGTGACTATGTTAAGATGAGTCAATGTTAATGACTGATTTAAGTACATATATTTGTTATGGAATGTTTTGTATTTCTTTTGTTATAACACTGTTTAACTATTGTAGTGATTAACAGGCTGAGCAATATATGAAGTCATTCAACAGGCAGAAACGGGGAGGAACCCCACGTAAACTAAAACAAGTACAGGTGTACTAATATCCTGTGAACTTCTAAGTCATGTGTTACAGCAACCAAAAGTTATGTTAGTTAGATGAGACATACTGAAAATGACGAGGCTGAAGTTGGTTACTTATTCGCAGTTCCTTATTCGTCTGGTTCCTTATTCACAGTTACTTATTCGACGACTGAATTTGGTTCCTTATTCACAGCGAGACTGACGGTATATTAAAGGGGATGTTCATGTCGCACGTTTGCTGCGCACTTTTTTTTTTACATACATAGAAAAACGAATGATGTCATCAGTTATTTTTCGATGTAACGTTGTGGATATGAAAAAGATAATCCAGTAAAATATTGTATGAACGAAATTTTATTCTGTTAATTCATTATATTTATATATTAAAAGTTTTAAGTCTACATTTCCACTGCCAGGGTTGTTTTTACTCTGGCTTCTGTAGCTCAAAATGAAGAGATTGCATAAAAAAATACACAAATGAATCCGAAAAAGAAACAGCCAATAAGTTTTTTTTATTTAAATCGCAATCACTGGGTCATTTGGTTTGGAGATTTTTAATGACGAAAGTCAAACAAAATAAATGTTCTTTGCATGTGAAAATATCCTGTTGATTGAGGAGGATACTGACAACTCTCAACATGTAACCTTTAGATAAAATACTGCACACACAAGTAAATAAAAACAAATGTGATATTTTACATCTCAATACCACATGACAAATGTCACAATGGGCAGTTGAACACAATATCAAATCAAAGTTGAAATTTCACATGAATTCTGAGGGCTTTATTCATCTTGGGCCAGACAAATAAGACATTAACAACACAGAACAGACACAGTACTGTTAGGACAACCAACAATTAGCCTGGCCCAAGATCATTTTATACCTCAAAACTAGATTGCAACATGGCACATTGAGCAATTGTGCACA